>PVIA01011418.1:0-44482 GCA_004024845.1 Tonatia bakeri
ACGCTTCACGAATTTGCGTGTCATCCTTGCGCAGGGGCCATGCTAATCTTCTCTGTATCGTTCCAATTTTAGTATATGTGCTGCCGAAGCGAGCACGCTACCAACGCCCTCCCACTAGCTATTTAGAGTACAGAGAATTTTTTCTTTCTTAGGTATGGTGACCAAAGTGCCCGTTTCCCTAGCGGCCGCGGAACCTTTAGGGGAATTCGATGCAGTGGCAGCACCTCAGGAGGGTCGTGCGTTGTTTGTTCTGATCGCTAGGCTGCGATGAGTCTCCGGGTTTACCGCGCTGGTGGGATATGCAAATATTCCCGGGGCACCTTGGGTAAGGAGCCCACGGCTGGACTCGGGGCCGGGCTGTGGGACCTCAGGCTTTCGCGCTGTGTCCTCGAAGCATGCCGGGAGCGGCGCCAAGGCCGAAACTTAAGTAAGCGGCGCCTTTGAGGACTTAGCAAGACCGGAAGAGTTGGTTCTTGAGTCGTCTTTGATGCGGGGAGGGCTGTGGCAGGGCAGCGCCATACTTTTAAAGCAAGTCGTTTCCCACTTAAATTTTCTCTGATGGGTGTCTAAAAAAAAATGTAATCACCCAGCCATTAATTATCACACCTTGAAAAGTTAATTGCTTAATATCACCTAATATTCACTGTACATTCAAGTTTCTTTGATTATTTCAAAGATGTCTTATTGTTGGTTTGTCAAAGATCCAAGCCATTTCCCGCTTTGTGTTTGGTTGCTGCGTCTCTTAGGCCTCTAAGATTATTCTCTAACGTCACTCCCTCCCCATTTCTCTTCATGCCATTGATTTAGTGGGGAAAGTGGATATTTGCACTGTGGAACGTCACGATCCTTGCATTTGGCCCATTTCTTACAGATGATGTTTAACTTCTCTATCCTTCACGTTGCTAGAAAATTAATAGATCAAAAGGCTAATTTTTTTAAGGTTTAATTTTTTTAAGCATGAGCCGTTCACTGGAGGGCTGCGGCCTTCATATTGCATCCCAGCTTGACGCAATGTCTGGCTGAACCCCTCCATTATAAAGTTTCTCATAAGGCTTTCACTTAATGATTTTAGAACACACAGATGAACGGTGCGGGCGGAACTGGAGTTTTGTTGGTTGGTTTTTAACCTTTGGGACATGAGCAGTAACGATGTAAACCCAAGGGAACTGGTGTCTAAGTTCTGTGACCCAAAGAAGAAAACTGAGAAAATAAGACCAGGAAACGATATGAAGGAAGAGTCCAATGAGGTTTGAGTCTCCGGATCATTTGTTCCATTCCATAGTTTGGTTGTATGAGCTAACAACTGTCTCCTCGCCGCTAAGAGGTTCTTCTGGAGCTGCTCAATGTTGGCTCTGAGTATTGGATCTCCAGCTCTCTCTCGGTGGACTATCCTTTAGCTACATTTATCTTTGTAGAATCGATTGGGTAAGAAAATGGCTCCACCTACCCTCGTCTCTGTTTGAATATAGGCTGATGTTTCTTTCCTGAATATTTTATGAATGTTGTTTTCTGTGAGGCTATACATTTAATGAAAGCTTCATCCAGTAGGACAATGTGCTAGAGACATTACAATTTAACGTCTTCGATTTTCTTACTCTGTTTTCTCCCCACTCTTAAATAGTTCTCCCCGCTCCCTGCTTCCCCCTCGAACTCTTGTGTTCCCCAGACATGCTTTTCCTTCTGTTTCTTCTTCCCATGACCTGCGCCCCCATCTACGTCACATTCTTCACTAACTGGACACATTTGTTCAGTTCACTTTTTCCCTTTGTAATTATGCTCATGTTCACACTACACATTTGCAACATTAAAACACTATTGGCTTCTGCTAAACTAAACAATATTTAAGATTCAATATTTGCATTTTAACAAAAGCAAGTCTTGCTCTTATCATTGCTTAAGTATATAAAAATCTCCAATCATTTCCTTAGAGGGAGATATATCAAATCTTTTGGAAGTCATGTAGGGAAGTTATGAGGAGTTAGCCTTTCAGTTAATCTTTTGTATCGTGGGTTAAGAATTGACTCAAATGAGAAAAAAAGAGTTTCAGTAGGCATTGTTAACAATTTGACTACAGGAGAGATTGATTTAAAAGTTTTTTCTTAGCTTATCTAATTTTTTTTAACAAAAAGGTTTTCTTTTCTATTCTGGACCATATTGTCTTAATGATACCAACTATTTACATTAGCAGCAGATAATAATACAATTATTTGTCTTTTTCTAGTAGTATATAAAACTGTGATGCATCCTAAAATCAATGGCATTTTAGATCCAGAGAGATGTAGCATCTCTTTTTTCAGAGAAGAAAACTGAGGGCAAGTGTGTAGTAGTCTTCCAAGGCAATACCAGCACAGGTCCTATCCTCTGGGGCCAAATCCGTTGTTCATTATACTGTACCATGTAGTATTTAGGTCATACTATGTGCAATATGTTACAAAGAAAAGAATGAAGACTTCAAGCCTCCATTTTACAACCACATTTCTGAGTTCTTCTCATTTGACGTCAGCAACAGAATAGTATACACTGATAAGTGCAAAGTCTACCTTATTTTTTCTTAAATTCACATAAAGGAACATTCAGTGATATGACTCAGTTAAATCTGGCCAAAACCACAAGTCATTTCCTCTTTAGGAATTTTGCTCTAATTAAAAAGAAGATAGTCAACCAAAACCCTCACATCCTCTGAAACCAGGAAGAGATGAGTCACTTAGAGCCACAGTATCAATGACCAGCTTTACCTGGTGTGAAACTGGTGAATTCTAGCTGGGCTGGATTTTGTAATCATCTAGAGAGTTGTTTTTTTTAATATATTTTATTGATTATGCTATTATGGTTGTCCCATTTTTTCTTCCCTTCATTCCCCTCTGCCCTGCAGCCTCCCTCCCACCAGCATTCCCCTCCCTCAGTTCATGTCCACGTGTCATACATGTAAGTTCTTTGGCTTCTCCATTTCCTATACTATTCTTAATCTCCCTCTGTCTATTTTCTACCTGCAATTTATGCTTCTTATTCCCTGTACCTTTTCCCCTCTTCTCCCCTCTCCCTGATGATAATCCTTCATGTGATCTCCATTTCTGTGGTTCTGGTCCTGTTCTAGTTGTTTGCTTAGTTTCTTTTTGTTTTTGTTTTAGGTTCAGTTGTTAATAACTGTGAGTTTGTTGTCATTTTACTGTTCTTATTTTTTATCTTCTTTTTCTTAGATAAGTACCTTTAACATTTCATATAAGGGCTTGGTGATGGTGAACTCCTTTAACTTTACCTTATCTGGGAAGCTCTTTATCTGCCCTTCCATTCTAAATGAGCTTTGCTGGATAGCATAATCTTGGATGTAGGTCCTTGGTTTTCATGACTTTGAATACTTCTTTGCAGCTCTTCTTGCCTGTAAGGTCTCTTTTGAGAAATCAGCTGGTAGTCTTATGGGAACTCCTTTGTAGGTAACTCTCTCCTTTTCTCTTGCTGCTTTGAAGATTTTCTCCTTGTCTTTAATCTTGGGAAATGTAATTATGATGTGCCTTGGTGTGTGCTTCCTTGGGCCCAGCTTCTTTGGGACTCTCTGAGCTTCTTGGACTTCCTGGAAGTCTTATTTCCTTTTCCAGATTGGGGAAGTTTTCCTTCATTACTTATTCAAATAAGTTTTCAATATCTTGCTCTCCTTTTTTTCCTTCTGGCACCCTTATTTTTGGATGTTGGAACATTTAAAGTTGTCCTGGAAGTTCCTAAACCTGTCCTCGTTATTTTGAATTCTTGTTTCTTCATTCTGTTCTGGTTGAATGTTTATTTCTTCCTTCTGCTCCAAATCATTGATTTGAGTCCCAGTTTCCTTCCCTTCACTGTTGATTCCCTGTATATTTTTCTTTATTTCACTTTGCATAGCCTTCACTTTTTCCTCTATTTTGCCACCATACTCAACCATTTCTGTGAGCATTCTGATTACCAGTGTTTTGAACTCTGCCTCTGATAGGTTGGCTATCTCTTTATCACTGAATTCTAATTTTGGAGCTTTGATCTAGTTGTTTCATTTGGGCCATATATATATATATTTTTTTTTGTCTTCGCACATCTGTTACATTGTAAGGGGCAGAGTCTTAAGTATTTTCCAGGGCAGGGCAACCCACTTCACTCCTTTGTGGTGCTGTATGTGGGGGAGGGAGCTGAGAGGGAACAATGCCACTTGCTTGGCTCTTGGCCTGGTTTCACTCACTTCTCCTGCTACCTACAAGCAAATTGGGTCTTTCAGGTGCTGATTCCCAGGTGGGTGGGCTTGTTCTAGGACCCTGTGGGTCTTTCCAGTGAACTCTCTTGTGAGGCTGGGAGTTTCTCCTGCCTCTGCAACTTTCACAGATGTTTACAGCCTGAGGTTATGAGGCTTCACTTCCTTGCACCGGAGCCCTAGGTTGTGAGTCTGTCTCGCTCCCCAGTTGTTCCTCCCAGTTTAGCCACCTGCAGATGTGGGACCACCTGGTCCTCCAGGCACTGCCTTGCTATGCATTCTCTCTGCCCCTCCTACCAGTTTGAGTGAATGTTTCTTCTTTAATTCCTTGGTTGTCAGACTTCCATACAGTTCAATTTTCTGGCAGTTCTGGTTATTTTTTTATTTTTAGATTTGTTGTTGTCTTTCTTTCGGTTGTGCGAGGAGGCAGTGTGTCTAGCTATACCTCCATTTTGGCTGGAAGTCCAAGAGAGCTTTTTTAAAATACCAGTGCCCAAGTCTACCCTGAAAGTTGTGATTTGATTGTTGTCTGTTTGTCTCTATTTACTGTGAAATGGAGTCTTCACAGATCCATTTCAGGTTTTTCCCCACCCTTTTTTTTTTTTTTTTTTTTTTTTTGCCTCCTTGGCTTGTGTTTTTCAATGGGACACACTGTCCACCAGATGAAAACTTATCTAAATTGCCCACTAGGCCCCTTCCTCTGCTATTCCCTTTCTTTTATGGCCATACCCCTTCCCTCATGTTGTATCCATTAACTCCCCAGGTCTTCTCCTAAATATCTCACCTAGAAAGAACTCCAAAACATTTCAAAACTCACCATGGCTGGGTTTTATTTCAAAGCTCTGCTAACTAACCCCATAAACTAAAATATGGTAGAGCACTGTTTTCCAAACTTGCCTAGTTGATTTCCCTCTACCACTGTGGGAAAAACTAGTTATGCTTCCATTTGCACATTCATTTCAGCATTCCTTGACTCCGTATACACTTGTGATTTTTTATTTTTCCTTGGGGCTGATTACAACATCTGTCTTGATCCTTCATTAATATATTTAGTAGAAATTTTATTTTATTTTTTAAGATTTTATTGTTAGACAGAAGGGAAGGGAAGGAGAAAGAGAGGGAGAGAAACATCAGTGTGTGGTTGCCTCTCGCACACCCCCTCCTGGGGGACCTGGCCGGCAACCCAGGCATGTGCCCTGACTGGGAATCGAGACTTCCACCCTGTGGTTCACAGGCTGGCACTCAATCCACTGAGCCACGGCTCAATAAAAATTTTAACTCATGCTTGTTTTATATCTGATGAGAGGCATGATTTTTACCTTTTTAAAATTGTCTTTTAATAGTTTGGGGGTTCATCTAAGGAAGCCAGGTATACTTTTCACCAGAGAAGTGCAGCTCATTGGCTGCTTTGGCTTTCAAACTGGCAATAGAACTTTGCTGACTGTCTGCTTTTCTAGTTTTCATATTGTTCTCTATTAATTTTGTGGTTTGTTTTTGTTTTGTTTACAGCAATAAGTCATTGCCCACTGTTGGTAACAATGATTGGGTATTTGGTATTACAGTCTGACTATTTGATGAGCTCTGTGAATGGCTTAATGATTTGTGGAGATCTAGTCTCTCTTGGATGAGAGATAACAAAGAAACTAGTCAGTTTTAACTTGTTTGCCTATTCATCTATTTGGGTTCAAATCTGTGTGCCACCAAGAAGGAGCACAACTCTTTGGTATCTGAACCAGTAGATTTTTTGTGCTTCTCTGTTTACTCTCAACTCATTACTGAAATTACAGAATTGAAGCTATAAATTCCATGTCTGTATGTCTGTAATTCAGAAAGGTCTTACCTCTCAATGTATGAATGTATAATGTTTCTCTAAATCTGGATGTTATTAATAAATTAGACTATAAAATCTACTAAATTAAAGGACTCCTGTTCTGTTTGGCTTATGAAGTATATAAGTGTTTTTATAAATATAATATTTCTATAATTCTCAGAAAATGAGGGATTAGAACTTCTAAGATATAAAATGTGCTAGATTTAGAAGTATTTCAGAAGAAACCAGCTCAGAAACATATTAAGAATTTAAGTTTAGGTAAATCTCTGGCAAACTAGACTAGTTTAATTATTTGGTTTAAGAAAATAATTCTGTCTTCTCTGACTTATCAGTGTTATGTATAATACAAGTATACATTTTTATTATACTTGTGTATGTTTTCCTAAACTTATACAGGTTTACTAGTCAAAGAAGCTAGTGTGACTTCTACTCAGTGCTGGCTTCTGAAAAATGTAATCTTGTGTTTAACCAAATTGTACCCTTACTCTCTTTTTAAAAAGATTTTATTATTATTTTTAGAGAGAGGGAAAGGAAGAAGAGAGAGAGGGAAGGAAACATCGTGACAGATTTTGCCTCTCATTCGTTCCCCTACCAGGAACCAATCGTGCAACCCAGGCATGTGTCCCAGCCAGGATCAAACCAATGACCTTTAGCTTTACAATGTGATGCCAGCCTATTGAACCACACTGGTCAGGGCACATCCTTATTCTGAGAACTTTATTTCATTAGTAATTATGTTCAGTAGTATGTCAGCTAATTTAACTTGGATTGGTATTAAATTGGGTTAATTAATGGAAAATTGTTGAATACCTAGATCATTTCTAAATAAGAACTAATATTAAAGTATTAATTATAGAGTATAATTTTAATTTTGTATACCTTTGCTTCTTAATTTAATATACTATAGAAAGACTATATCTTTAGGTCTTGTTAATGACCATGTTCATTCTCGCCAGTTTGAGAAGTTTATATGGGATATTGGCAGCTGTAGAAAGTTGTGTTATATGGATTCATGAGCTCTGCTGGTCTGATAAAATGCTGGGGTGTGCCAGTTCACATTATCTCCTCTCCCACCCCAGTCTTCTCTGGAAAATAGAGTTTACTCTGGTTAAAAGTTATAATTATTACAAATTGTCGAGATTACATTGAGAAGTAATACTTTCAGATAAATATAACTATATGTACTATTTTTTTTTTTTAAGGAAAAGACTAATTTTGTCCTGAAGCAGCAGCATAAAGTTTGTCAAAACACCTTATTTTTCTTTTAATCTCACTAGTATCTGGAATTAGATTTCCTGTTTCATTGCTAATGTTGGTAATTTGTGTTTCCCCTCTTATTTCTTGAACTGTCTGGCTAGAATTTTGTCAATTTTCTTGTATTGTATAAACCCCCTCCCCCAATTTTTTGTTTCACTTTTTTCTATTGTTTGTTTATTCCTATGTCATTGACTTCTACTTTTTATTATTTCTTTTCTACTATTTACTTTAGTTTAATTTGCTCTTCTTTCTGTAGTATCTTATAGAGGAAATTTAGATGATTAATTTTAGACTTTCTTTTTCTAATAGGAGAATTTAAAGCCATAAATTTGCCTTTAAGCAATTTTAGCTATACCTCACAAATTTTATTGTGCCATGCTTGTAGTTTTGTTTAGTTCAAAATATTTACTTTCCCTTTTACTTTTCTTTTTCTTTGTCACATGGATTATTTAGATACTTATATTTAGTTTCCAGATACTTGGGGGATTTTCTAGTATTATTTCTCTAGTTTAATTTTCTTGTGGTACAATTTCAATTATTTTAAATTTATTGTGAGTTGTTCTATAGCCCAGGTGTGATGTGGCTAGTGAATGTTCCATGGGTACAGAACAAGAAGGTGCAGTTGTTGGCTGGAATGTTCTAAATGTTAACAGGTTAAGTTAGTTGATAATGTTGTTCAAATCATCTATATTTTTACTGATTTTTTGAGCTTCTTTAATTCATTATTGTGAGAGGACTGTTGAAATCTCTACCTATAATTAGGGAGTTCTATTTGGCCAATGTTTTGTGCTTCATGTATTTGATACTCTGTTGCCAGATATATACACATTTAGGATTACTATGTCTTCTTGAGGAATTGATCCCATTATTATTAATAAATGCTTTTCAACTACTAAATTAATCAAATGGGTTTTTGATGAATTATAAAAGCATTTAAAATAGAAATAAATCTTGTGTTTTGTCAAAGCCACATCCTTTCATCCTGCTTTGGTTTTTTTTCTATGGCAACTATCTCCACCACACATTTTATTTGTTTGCTTTCTATCTTCCCACACTAGAATAAAACTTCCAAAGAATAAGACTTCATCTGTTTTGTTCACTGCTGTATCCCAGCTACCTGTTACAAAGTCTGATCTCAATATATACTTTGTGAATGAAATAATATATAAAAAAGCTGCAAGGACTCTAAGAACATAATATTTCCATGGCTTTAACCCGTTTATACCATGGCAAGATGGCTTCTGCTCACACAGGGGCTATTCAATGTTGGGAACTGCCCTGCCTGGTTTGAGGAGCTGTAACCACCCTAGCCCCATGGCTAAGGCTAAGTGAGTGGCCTTTGGACCATAAGCCACTAAGGAAACAAAGCTTATTTCCCTGGCAAGGGTGCCACCTATGCCTCTTTTACTTCACCCTGTCTGGCCCCCAATGCTTGATCAGTTAGCCAATGGCGGATAAGATTCCTCAAGGGAGGGATGACCTAAGACCGGCGTGATCACGGGGCCCCCAGGGAAGGACTTAGGGGCTACAGAAAAGAGGTGATGGACTCTTGCCCCTTGGCTTTGACATACATAGCCTGAGTCCTTATTCTGTCTTCGAGAAGTCTCCTAATCTCTTGGCTGCCTTACTTCCCCTGCCTGACTTAAGCCTGAAACAATGCCTTAACCTGAAACAATGTCTGTGGTGGGTGCATCCCTGTGCTGGAAAGGGCAGGTTCCCTAGGGTGATCTGGCCTAAGAAAGGATATATAAAATCCTGTGAAACCTGCTTTGTTTAGAATGCTCTCAATTAAATGATAAGGGTCCAAGCAGGAAATGAGTTTGTTCCCCAAAGTTTTATGGCTATTTAACTATCTGACCCTGACTTGAAATAGGCCCTCAGAGTTCTTTGTATGTTATCTATTGTTTGATCCTTACTGCCTGATAATGATTAAGGAGCTTTACATATACACCCTGTATTCCTATGCAAATTGAATCCAATAAAAGTCTCACAAGGCAAGTGTCGGGGCGCTCTCCCCTTGAGAGAGTGGCTGTGCCATCTCCTTTCCTCCACAGGACTTGGTAGCTTGTGTGAGTTTATTTCATCTCACCCATAACACCGAGGACACTGTGGGCCAGTGTCCATGTCACTACAGACAACTCCTCCACCTCAGTGTGTGTTGTCAGGTTTCCCTGCATCACAGGTAGAGCCACAAAACACTGTTGCCAAGGGTTCTCAGGGTCTCAGGAAGATGTCAGTGAGATAATTCTTTGCTTTAACTTGCTCTTTGTGTCACAGCCATCTCTGTTCTAGCTAGGATTTAGTCCTGAATGATTCCAGAATGGTGAGTTTGAGTGACAGACAGCAATATCCTGGCCCCCCACTCTTGACTCCTGTTATTTGAACTCCAGTCTTTCAGGAGGTTTTTTGGGCCCTTATATAGGACAGATTCTTTGGGCCAGCCTCACTGCTTCTAGGAGTGGCTCTTTATATTTCTGGCTCATAAGATAAGTCGGAGTTTGGTTCTTATGCCAAGACCCCAGCTGCACCAAGCATTTACATTTCACATCTCTTTAATCACATTGTGGTTTCACTACCTCTACCAAGTCTGTTCATTCACACGGCTGAAGGTTTTTGTTTTCACAGGACATTTAAACTTCAAGTCCACCAGGAAAACTGAGGCCACTCCATTGAAGTATTTATTAATGTATATTGCAAATAAAATATTTATCAATCAAATCTTCCTCTCAGATTTATTTCTGAAGGAGGAAAATACCTCTTTTTAGTTAATTGTGTGTTTTTGGTATCCTAGATGGATCCCTGGGTCTAATGGTCAGAATTCAAATCCCATCTGTATCTCTTGGACAGCCCACATCCTCTTGTGAAATAGGGATAATAATAATGTCTGCCCTGCTTGCTTTTGTGGATTGACAGAAGAATCTGTGAGAAAAGCTTGGGAAAGTACCTTGTGCGTTGCAAAGCTCTGCAGGTCTGTTGTGCCATGAGAAGCTTTTTTAGCTTTAAGGTTTACAGTGATTTAATATTTTTACTCATCAATTCAAGAAGAGCATTTGGGTATTTGCACTAAAGGCCTTCACTGCATCCTGAAGAGAACATCTGCCTACAACTCTTAAACTGGAGAGAATACAACCCAGTATCCATTGGCTGTTACCTTGGAAACTAGGAGCATTTAAAAACGCTGGAAAGGAAACCATGTAAGTGGGAGGAAAAGCACGCTTAGGGTCAATCACCTTTTATTTTCCCCCAAAAGCTTAAAATATTAGGCCCCTACTTGTTTAAACATTTCCTAATTATTTTTTTAAAATCCCAAAGCTATATACATTTTGGTCATCCTTATTAAATACATGATGAAAACAAGAGAGGTAAGATCTGTTGCCACTTTGGGGGAGTTAAGACTTAGAAGTCATACTACTTGCATCTACTTTGTACCTACTATTAGTCTATTGGTTTTGTCTAGGATGCTATCAGAATCCATAAGAGCCCCAGTGGAAATTATCCAGCACTTCAGAAGAAAAAAAAAAGGAAAGAAACATCTAAGCCCCCAATTGTATTTTCATCAGAAACCTTCTCATCCTTGTGATAATGTATAATTCTGGTTCGTGCTCAGTTCACAAATGACTTTTTTCTGTATCTTTCATTGGCCTCTCTTCATCTATGGCCCATAACTGTTAATGCTTCCCTGCCCCACAAACCATGATTGCCAGCAACAATTCCACACTCTGTTGGAGGAGCATAAGTCTTTGGTGGACATCTGGACTCTTCTGCCACGGCCACCCTCCTTTGTTTCTTTCTTTTCTGCTTCCTGTGGGATTGATAAATATTTTTCTATTCTCCTTTATTCCCTTTGTTGGCTTGGGATATGTGTGTGTGTGTGTGTACAGACATACATATTCAAGGTAGATAATTATTTTCTCTCAATATGGGGAAGATGTTACTCCATTTTCCTTGGGCATTGATGTTGCTAATGATACATCTATTGTCATTCTAACAGTCATTCCTTCCTGGGAATATGACTTTTTCTCTCTGGTAACTTTTATAGTGTTCCATAGTTTGACCATACACTGTGGCTGTAAATTTATTTTTATTGATTCACCTTGCCTCAGAGTGCATTTTCAAACTGTGGACTCATATTCAGTTCTCTAAAAGTATTAGCTACTAACCCTTTGAATAGTCTCTTCCATTGACTCTCCACTCTTGTGGAATTGATGAGCTGTGCCTGTTGTTATTTCAATTTTTAAATGAATGTTATTCCTTCATCTCTGTGAGGATCCTAAAAATACATAAACACTTTAGGGATTACTTTATTATTTTAATTGCATTTGTGATGTTGCTTCACTTCTTTTGGTTGTCTTTCTTTATTGAGAGAGTCTCCCTTTCTCTTTCCCTCTCTCTTCACTCATCCCTTCCTGGATGATTGTCTCTACCCCAAATCCCCTAGGACCCTCTTTGGAACCAGGTATTACGAGGGTGCTGGGAGAGTCCTGCCCTGTGTGCTCTGTGCGCAGTCTTGCTCAGGTCCTCATTTGGGTCAGCTTGATTTCAGAACTGTGCCGGTTTCCTCCTGTTTCACTAGGTTTGCAGCTTCACAGGGGTGAACCCTCAGCTAGTAGATGCAGTAGTTGTCTCTCATGGGCAGGGTGGGCGGGGACCCTAGTCTGGCCCTGATTTCTCACAGTGAGCCCGGCTCAGGGCACCGGCCATGTGTGGAACATCTCAGGTTGCCATGAATCCCCAAGAGCTGAAATCAGTTGGGTCCAAGGAGATCACTATCTTGTTTTTGAGCCCACTTTTAAATATCTCCTTTTTACATTTTATCTGTTACTTTCTGTTTGGAGCAGTGGTAAAAGGGGTGTGGTCCCACCAGTCCACCTGATTTGAAAGCTTCCCCCTGTTACTTTTTATTCCTTCCTTGGTGACCATAGTGCTCAGCCCATTTTTCACACCTCCCATCACTGTTGGATCCCCAGATGCACTCAGAGGAAGAGAGCCTGAATTGTTCTTGGTAATTTTCCTCAGAGACAGATGGTGGTGACCGAATTTGATGACTGGAGTGGGTTGGGTTGCAGTGGCTGCGTCAGAATGAGGTTAGGACATGGCTGGCTCGAGTGTGAGTATTGACACCATGTTCCCTCTCCCCTCCACCCCCTAACACCTCTGCCCTTAGCTTGGCTGGCACAGATGGGAGCCCCAGATGCCGAGGAGTGTGAGAATGGTAGCCCTGATCCAGTCGTGACACCTGCTGTGTTCTCCAACACCCTGCCTTGAGCCTAATTATTTCTAGCCTCTGACCTATGAAATGGGGCAGCTCTGTGTGGCTGTGCTGACCACTGTTACAGAGCACAGGAGGCAGTGGGGACTGAAATCACACCCATGTCCCATCCAGGACGTCCACCCACAGAGCTGTGTGTGGGCCCAGACTGAGGGCCTCTGATGTACAGAGGTGCGAGTTAGAATGTGGTGGCCATACAAGCATGTGTTTATAGCCTCTTTCTAAGTTTCTCATCACCTCAGAGAAGGTGGTGAGGCCATATATCCCTTTTTAGTCACTCTTATAGGCAGAATGTTGCTGAACTTTTATACTGGGGATGCTTTCCCAGGGGAGTACGGTGAAGGGAGGCTTGAGGCCTGCCGCCAGGGTGTTATGCCACCTGCCTGGGTGCTGGAAGGAGGTCTGGAGACTGGGCTTCCCTCCTTATTTCAGTGCAGAGTTGGCAGGTCAGGTTCCAGCTTTCCCTTTTATCTGGGTTAGACCTCAAACATTTTCTGCAGCTAGTGATACTCTCAAATTGCCAAGTGGACAAAGCAGTTTTAGGTCTTTATTTCCTCTAGAGACCAGCTTTTTGTATACAGTGCCACTGACACATTGGGCTTGGATCTGATTCCTGCCCCCAACTCCCAGCTGTGCTGCAGTTTCTGGTCATGAAGCTATCAGAAGTTGGCTCCAGGGAAGGAGTTGCTGGCATTCCAGCCCTTGGTACAAAGGAAAGTCATGGTAAATATCACCTTGCAATGCTGCCAAGATACTCAATATAAAGTAATATCATAGGCTGATTTTTTCTCAAGGGACCTTTCTGTACTAGTGCCTAAGTCAGCATAGAAGCATGTGGCTTCCAGACCAAATGCAGACTTCTTTTGTTGTTCTTGTCATTCGACTGGTTTTCAGCGTCTTTGATACTTTTTATAATATAATACCCAGAACTTGCCAAAGAATTCTTGCAGGGAGGTTTAGGAGATGACAGAAAGACAGGCTCACTTGGAATAAGAGGAAAAACAATAATTATGGAAAGAGCAGAGGAAGCTAGAAAAAGAAAATTGAGGGCAAAAGATTGAGAACAAGTTTAATCTGAGAGTTTCATATTGTGGTTGGTAGATTTGGGCTGGAAGTCTCATTCCCAAGAATGTCTGGTACCAGCCACTGTACCTGGACCCAGTTCGTAGAGACAAAGGCATTCAGGGACAACGAGGGGTCTGTGTTATGTGCAGCCAAGGTGTGGGAGTGGGGAGTCAGCCTAGCGAACCTAAGATTTAGAATTATGGATTATGGGGCTTTTGACGAACTTCTCTTCTAGGAAGTCTTTTACTATGTTAGACAGAGTTTGCCAGTGCAGGGCATGGCGGGGCAGCATTGATGTTTGGGGCAGGAAATGTCTTCCTCTTGTGGGAAGCTATTTTCAATTAGGCACTGAAAGTATTTGGAAGTCTATATATATCCTCCATGATTGCTGTGAAGAAATATCAACTATGGGCCCTTGAATGTAGCAGTGCAGTGGTAGATAAAATTGTTAGAGAATTAAATGGGCGTGAAATTATCAAATTATCCGTACAGTACCATCTCAGGGGGCTGTCTCCATTGAGATCAGAGGAATCAGATGCAGAGTTTTGAATGCCATTGATCCCATGGGAGGGAGGCGGGAATTACACATATGAGCCAGGGAGCAGAGAGTGTGTTCTGATGATTCAGAGAGCAGGAGGGTAAGTTCGTAGGTCAATTAGACTCTGTAATGAAGATGGAACTCGAGGCCCACCAGAAAACCAGGTTGCCATGAATGTGGCCATTCAGGATGCTGTGAAGTCAGAGTCTGGGAGAACTCTCCCACGCTGTGCTCATGGTTTGTTCCACATCTGTTTCACTTTTCTATCTCCTCCTGCAACTGTCCCTTCTCTTCCGTCCCTACCTACCTTTTTACCACTTGCAGTAACCCTTCCCTACCACTGTGAAGATTTCTCCTGCAGTGCTCTGTTATGAAATAAGAGTTCCTATAATATGCTAGGCTTTGTGTACTTCACATGCATCATCTCATTTCATGATCCCCGCAGTTCCGGGAGGGAGTTGTGAGGGAACTTTTAGGAAATCTCCGAATGCAGTTTAAGGCCCCTGGTCCTGACTCTGTAAAGGTGTTTCCATCTCATAGGAGCAGAGGGTACTAGTTAGTTGTGACCACTATTTTTAAATCAGATTGACAAAGGATGTTACAAAAAGATCCTGCAAAATCTTCTCTAATGAAGGAAAAAATGAAAAATACATGCTTCGCTTAGGCTGTTTTTAATAAACATGCCTGGGAGTCAAGTGTCAATAGCAAGTCAGGGAATGTTGGTACCTTTTTAGGCAGGGGGAATGGAAAAACCTACCCAGCCAAGGAGGAGCAGGGGTTAGAATTGCATTATTGACCCCACTGAACCTACACTGGTTCAGGAGAGACATGGAAGGCTGAGCAGTTGATTTCTCAGTGGTGGACCTGAGTCGGCCAATTTGTAGCAAACTTGGTTATTCTAACTTTATTTTCCAGCTAAAGACGGATGGACCTTTTGATCTGAGATGTTTTGCTGTGCTCAGAGAGCTCATAGCTGAGGCACAGCTGGGCACTGTGAGCAGAGACTGTTTTCCTTTAACGGAAATCACCCTGGTGAACTTACGTAATCCAGAGAGTCTGATTCAGGGGAAGATGGGGGCAGTGAGGGAGCATAGAGATCCCAGAGGCTTCTGTTAGGGTTTTTATAAGATAACTGGTGGAATGTGGGAGTAGGAGATGGAGTGAGCATTTGATGTCCTTCACATGGAGCTGATAAGAGAAAAAAAATTCTCTGTTACCCAATGATCAAGTCATAGTGATGTGGGTAGAGCAGACAAGCCGCTCATTGTGCAAATAAGAAGCTGAGGCCCCAAGAGACTGGTACGAGGCCACACGGTAAGGAACGGATAGAAAGAGATTGCTTCCTTGTCTTCAGACTCTGACTTCATTCACGATACCCTATGTGGAGTTGAATTTATTTTTTTACGGTTCCTAATTCAGCCCTGCACTTGATATGGCCAAATGAGTCTCTGGCTTCCTCTTATGAAGACGGAGACTATAGATCTGTGATTATTTCTTTATTAGCAATGACGCCAGCAGCTCATGAGAATTTTACACTGCAGATAATAAACTCTCACTCATGGTCTGAGTGAAGGGCCAAAAATTTTTACACCTAAAATATAAAAATTCCAAACACATTCCTGGATTCAATTCTTACTAACATTCCTTTTTCCTTTCACTTCTTATTTTTGTGATTGTTTTGGGCTTCCCAGAGTGAAAGATGATTTATCTTGAACAAAAACAGAATTTGTTCTTGAATCCTGCTGGTGTAAATGCTAAGCTAAATAAATGGAAATAGATAAAAGTCCCAGGAATGGATCAGACTCCATGCTTAGGAAGCAAGCACATAATTCAGTCCTTTCTGGTAGATAAGGAAAGTCCACAGGGCTGAAAGTCAATAGGCAGGAGCTCACTCAAGCTCTTTGTTTATTTGCAGCATGCTAGGCTTTTCTTGCTTCTTTTCCTTCTCTTCATTATCAATCACTCTTGGGAGGGGCCTTTAGTAAGACAGAGAAAAAAGAGATTTTGTCAACACAAAAGTATATTCAAGTTGTGTTAGGAAAGATGGTCAACATTAGCAAGGAAAGGTGTGTTAGAAGTGGTGTCTTTCCGAGTTTCCAAAGGACTTAAAATAATCAAGACTCACAGGACACAGAGAAGCTAATTCACACTCTCCCCTCCCTCCTCCTCCCCCTGCCACCGCAGGGACAGAGTCAGGACACTTGAGGAAAAGACAGAAATGGAAGAAATAACAGACACGTGGACAAAGAGATAAAAAGGGAGACCAAAGAGCAAAGGGCCTCTCAAAGTTCACCAAACATAGACTCTGCAAGGACTGAGGAGTTACTGGATGGAAAAAGTCAAGGACCCATGTGTATTTGTGATGATCTAATGAATGCAAACCATTTATTTTGGTGATAGACTGTTGACCTAAGGTACAATATCATTTGCTATACAAACTGATATCCTTTTGAAGTGAAAGGGGGCATCACTACTTATCCTGATACAACAGAGATAAACTTGTACTATCAGGCAAACCTGGACTTATGATCACAGACAGTTCCTATACCCCTTCTAAACCTCACGGACCTAGCTATGACTTATACTCAATCAAAGCACAGTGATCTCACACTGATGTATGTGACACCGTGCTTGGAACTGAGCGTTCAAAGCTGTTTCTGTGGCCGAGACTTTCGTGACATCAAAGAGCAAGGCAAAACCTTCACAGTCCAGCTCACAAGTTAGGATGCTTCATGGCTGGGCCGTGTGTATGGCTTCCTCCTGGTCCCACCTGCACGGTGGTGGCTGCATACCCTGAAGCACGATGAGTCAGAGCGCTGTGATTTTGTTCTGCCTCTGCCTCGCATATGCTGATTTTAATCAAATGAACGCCTAATCCTGTAGTGAATCTTATTAAGCCCTTTACCCTTCCCCATTCCATCTGTTACTTGTCTCATTCTCTGTCCTCCAAATGGAATAAGCTTTGTTTTTTTTCTCAGAGTCTTTTTTTCTTTTTGTGTTTGATGTCTTTCAGAAATAGGCCTGGAGTCAAGAATTGTAATCCAGCAGGAGTGGGTCTCACTGAGTGAGGGTTTTCAGTATCCCGAGTTACTTTCTCTAATGCTCCACTTCTTTCATCAGCAAAGCCTCCGATTTTGATAGCTTTTAATGCAGTCTATTGTGCAGCTCTGCAGTTGGTTTCTCAGGCCTCCCCGTCAGGACTGCAGTTACTGGCTCCCCAGGGTGTGAAAGACCTGCGGGACCCACAGTTATGGTCTCATCTACTTGGATCGGTAGGTCTGTGTCCTGGCCCTGCTGCAGAGTCCAAATACCTTCTGGTGGCGGGGGGGTCATAACCTTGCTTCAGTGGGCCTTTCTAATCCTTCTGATCTGTTTGACTATTTAACCGTCTTAATGACCAAATCATTTATAAACATCAAAACCAACTCAGCTTGAAAAGAGACCTCAGGCCTCTGTCCTGGGAATACCAGAAGAGTACAGACAAATCTTCCCCAAGGAGCATACTTCTGTTTATTGTAGTTTCTCTCCTTGGCAGGTATGATAAAGTTTTACTCTGGAGGACTGAAAAATACTGAAAAAGTGTTGATGGTATGGCAAGTTCAAAATTTGGTCCTCTTTCAGCAAGCACAACCTCAGACACCTGGGCTCTGTCCCCCTTTCATATTATTTATTTCATGTCTCTGCCAGTATCCTCCATTTTTAAGGTCTACGCTGGGAGGCTTCTTGTGTCTCTCATCTTTCAAACCCTCCCTCACCCTACTCTATGGTACCCTAGTGCTAAACCTATTGTTTTCCTCAGAGAAGGTCATTGACAGGTGTTTTCTAACTCAATAAATATCTTTGATATTTAAAGATACAAATCAGAAATTTCCTTATTTGGTACTTCCTGTCCTCTGAAAGACTCACTGAAACGTTCTTAGATGGAATGTTGGAGTTAATGTCCCTTGAGTAAAAAGATCATACCAAAGGTGTGGAAAATATGAAAGTCACGGTGTGCAGTCCTGCTGGGAGGTTTTGCTACCCCAGTTGCAGAATCTTCAGGCCCCTAGGGATGCAGGTGAAATATGATGCCACATCCAGGCTTTTGATGCTCCTGCTTACTGCTGTTGCTATCTGCCAAACTCACAAACATACTCTGCCATAGATGGAGTGTTCTTTCACCTAAGAACACTCAGCTAAACGAAGGCCCAGGGCCTGCCTTAAAAGGAGCACCTAGAATCTTTGGTTGGCCCCAGACCAAGTTAGCCTACTATGTCCCCTGCGTGAACTAGACAGGGTTCCATCCAACTTAAACAAAACAAAACAAAACAAAACAAAACAAAACAAAAGGAATAAGACGTTGGACAAATGGCCACATGATTCTCTACAGCCTATTCCTATTTATTGAGGTATCAACTCGGCTGTGGCATGCTTTCCCCTATTTGACACTTTCATGTTGCTTCTGTCTATTAATAGTCACTGGGCTTCTGGTCAGCCCGGGATGATTATGCTTCATTAACACCTCTGGGTAAAACTCTGGTCACCAGGAATTTTCTTTGTGTTGTATTTGAGGACAATCCAAATTTCTGCCTCACTAAGGGCAGCAGGGTGTATGTATGTGCGTGTTTGTGTTGGTTGGCCCTTATGAACGGATGATGGAAGTGTAAGACATTCAGAAACTTCACATGAGTTTCCAAGTAGAGAATAAGTGCAAAATATAGTAACTTTCTCTGTTTAGAAAGTAGACCCCCTCTTGTTCAGGGCTGGGTAGTGAGAAACCTGAGAGAGTATCCAATGTTTATGTAGTGATAGCCATGAACTTGGAAGGCAAAAGGGTGACACATAGGGCCAGCTATGTGTGGACGTGCAGCGAAGCCCTGCACAAAGCCTGCTTCCAGTCAGGAGGGAAGAAAGAAACGTTGACGTTTTGACACCTGTCTGCCCAGAGGGGATGCCTTTTGGCAATTCTAGTAATACTAAGCCTTCTAGTCATCTACCTACCAAGAAGAAGGAAAACAGTCCAAAGGTCGTCTCTTCATTAACAAATGACATTCCTAATTTAGCAAAAGCATAGGATATAGTCTTTCGATTCTGGGTAGGTGTTCTTTGCCTAGATCCATCATTTTGCTGTGTGACCAGGGGCTAACAAGAAATGCTGGTTACTAAATTTCCTTAGGGTGGCTCTTCTTTCTACTCCTTTCCTGAGTTCTGTTATTTTAAACTTAAACATTCTTTCCAGCACTGACTGATGCAACACCACACACAGCTATGAAATGCAGGGCTTCTGGCTCCTGGGAATTCTTGGTGATCAGTGCCAATTGGAGTGCCTTAAGCAACAGCTGAGAAAGTCAACAGAAACTTGAAGAGTTTTCTAATTTAGGCATAAACAGCCAGTTGGAGCTTCCTTGAAGTGTAGAAATGGGGAGAAAATATACAGGCCCTGGGTTGGAAAAGAGGCGGGTGAAGTATTCTGGTAAAAGTGAGTATAGGCGTACGCCAGCTGTGTCAGGGGCAGACAGTTTCTTAGTGTGGCTTGAATTTAAGCTTCATGAAAAGAACTGAAGTTTAGGAACTTGAATTTTTAAACATAGATTTAAGAGAAACAATGAGACTGTAAGTTCAATAGGCATGGACTATATCTTTCTTATTTAGTGTCATTTCAGCTGCTAGAGTAGTGTTTTCACTTTGTGGGCATGCATTACATATTCAATGAATTAGACTGAGTTTTCTAAGATGAGGAGGAAATTGGTGGGAAGCTCTGATTTGTGTAATTTTCAGTCCCTTTTCTTTGTGCAATCTAGGATTCTAGGAAGGCCAGGAGGCAAGAGAAAAAGCAGCTGGTTTGAAAATCTGAAAGAGATTCAGTGTGGCTGGACCACGGAATGTGAAGGAATTTTGGTCAGAGATGAGGCTGGAGAGGTATGTGGAGGCCAAGACATACAGGGTCTCTTCAGTTGGTTAAGGCATTTGGACTTAACCCTAAAAGCAGAGGAGCTACTTAGAAGGATTTTTAGCGAGGGGCATGACATAATTAGGTATACATATTAAGAAGAAAGACCATTGGGTGCAACATAAAGAGTGGATTGAAGAGCTCAAGTAAAGGGACAGGAGAACCAGGTGGGAGACACCTCACTGTTGGGAAACGATGAATTTTACTTGAATTAGGCTAACAGCTGTGAGAGCAGAGAAAAGTAAAGGGATTCAAGAGAAGAACCTGACAGTCCTTGACATTGTTCGGGCGTGAGAGAGCTTCGATGAGGTGGAGCAAAGACAGAAGGATGACTCCCAGGCCTCCGATTTGGGCAACGATACAATAAAAGGTGGTGCCATTACATTAACAAAACAAAGAAGAGAAGGAGAAATGGGTGTGAGGAGGTGCTACAGAGAGATTATAAGGAGTTACATTTCCCATGCGTTGAGTTCGAGGAGCTTGTGTAGTTGGCGGTTGCATGAGTGGGTCTGCAGTTCTGAAGAGAGATCTCCGCTGGGGTACAGAATTGGGATGATATGATGTAAATATGGGAGCAGATGAGCTTGTTCAGGGAAATCCTAACATTTAAGGCCTTGGTAGAGGGAGAGGGGTGCATAAAGAAGCCTAACCATGAGCGGTCAGAAAGGTGGAAGGTAAGCAGAGAGGTGTGCATAGGGGAAGAGAGAATTTAAATAAAGAGGGAATGGTCCGACTTCCTCACACTTAAGTCATCCAATTTCTAAGTTCCCAAATATTTCAAATTACTTTTGGTCAATAAATCCTGGATTAGAAAAAAATGCATATTCAGCTACTACTGTGTGAACGACATAGCCCAAGGTCATTGGTCTATTTTATCGAAACATACCTAGGTCCTGCTCCCTCTGAGGACTTTACCTCATGCTAAAGACAATGAGAAGAAATCCTCTTTATGCACTGTAGAACAACGCTAAAAGTAGCCAGCAGGGAAACTGACCTCTAAATACTCTGAGCACACTAAAGTAAGTACATTTTTTAAAAATGTTATACCTTTCGGCTATGGTCTAATGTGATGATTGGTGGAAATGGAACTGAAGAGTGACAGGAAATATTAATGGAAAGTAACTCACAGTCTTTTGGCCTTAGAAAGAGCAATGAGTTATATCTGTCCCCAGAGGGAAAGTGTGATGAGTAATGATCTCAATATACATGTTAACATTCTGACAATGACACAGTGGGTGCTTCTTTTATCTTTGGACAGCAGGTTCTCCATTGCTGTGGTCAGCTCTACTCCTTCAGGTCTGTCTAGAAGGCCACCTAAGAGTACAATGGCAGAAGCATCACGACACCTATATTTCTATTGTAGGAAGTGGGAAGTGGGTGCTGTAAGAGGTATGCTATTAGAAGCTGTAAGTGGGTGCTGCAACATCAGGGCCTGCTTGCCCTGCAGAGGAAAGAGAGTGCATTCAATTAAAAGCTGATGATTCACAATTAGATTCCCCTCCACCCCAGTTCCCTCCTAACAACAACAAAATTTGAGTCAAGCTTGAACCTCGCTAAGAAAACAGATTTGCTCTTTTTAGTCTTAGCAACACTGGAATCTAAAGACAGACTCTGTGGGAAGGCGGATCCTTAGTTACCTCCTCCCCAAGCTGTTGCAGGAATTTAAGACCTCTGCTTGCCAAGCACTTCCATGGAGCTCAGATTTTTTTTTTTTTTTTGTGAAGGGGGGGCGCTGAGGGAATGCCTTCCGTGACTCACTTTCCTCCCCTCTCTGGGTGTCAAAATTTTCCTCTTAACAGAGGGGTCTGGATTAGGGGACCCTTGAAGTCCCTCAGGCCCTGCCTGTGTCCCTATCAGCTGGCCTCACCAGCAGAGAGCTTGTCCTCAGCCAGGCCCCTTCCCTGGTGAGAGGATTGCTCTATATTTGGACAAAGCAAGTTATGATGTGTCAGTGTGCAGAGAGGGAGTTGTTGGGAGTGGGAGCCCCACAGGACAAGGCTTCTAAGTTGAAAATGCACATACCCCTCTGGGGGACGGGAGGAGACAAAGAGCCCTGGTTGCCCTAAAGGGTCTACACGTCAGAATGGTTTGGTTCTGCTGGGCCCTGCCAGTGCTTTGCCAGCTCCTTGGCCTTCTCAGTTTGTGTTCACCCATGTGAAGAGTCCCCTTGTTTAGAGAAAAGGTGTCAGAGGCAAACAAACCTAGCTCTGTTCCTTGGTGGCTGTGTGACCATCATGAGTTGTTGAGCCTTTGGCACCTCGTTTTCTTTATCTGTTACATGAGGATGCCTGGTAGACCTGCGTGAAGATTAAATGAGAAAACATATGAAACAGCAATACAGAGTCCGGCATGGAGGTTTGCCTTCTTCCATTTCTGTTTTTTTCTTTTTCTTTTTACCTTTGCTCACATATTTCCTCTTACCTGGACTATTCTCTCTATCTCTGCACATCCAACTAACGGTCAGCGCTCCGGGGGGCCCCTGCTGCCTGTTCCAATGGCAGGAGTCTTCCCTCTGCCCGAGCATGCATTACCTGGCTCCACAGTGGGGTGACTGCTTTCTTTCTTAATACTGTTTTGCTAATTTTACTCATCTAGAGCACTGCTCTCTGAGGGAAGGAATCCGTCCATACCTGGTAAGATGGTAGGTACATAAAGGGGCCTTGGCAATACTGAAATGAATGAATACAGAAAAGTTACAGTGAGAATGAGGGGCAGTGTGTGCCGTGCTGAAGGCCTGGATGCGGGGACTAGCCTGCCCGGGTTTGAATTCTGGTATTATCAGGTGTGAGTTTTGCTACTTTAAGAGTTGTTGAATCTTGCTGTTCCTCACTTTTCTCATCTACCTGATGGCAGTGGTAAAAAGAATGGCTCTCTTCTAGGGTTTTTGTGAAGATTAAATAAGTTAAAGAGTATTTAGATCAGTGCCTGACATATGTTGCTGTATAAGAATCCACCATTATTATTTTAAAGAATTGAGTTTAGGATCAGACAAACCTGAGTTCAAAGCCAGCTCTACTGCTTACTAATTATATGACCTTAGACAGAAGTTATTTAACTTCTCTGTGCTCCAATTTCCTTGTCTGTAAAACAGAGATATGTTACTTCCATTATAAATTATTATGAAATCTCAAGATGAACTTGAGATTAGAGCCTAGAACACAGTGTGTGCTTAATAACTAGTGGCTATTAGAAGCCCAGGTCAGTCTTCCAGAAGCGAGAGTTTGAGGTCACTGCATGAAGAATCATAGCGGTGATCCCAGGCCTGTTCAGGAGGCTGAAAACCCGGGGGCTTGCCCTGACTAGGAAGGGTTGAGAGGAGTCAAACTGGGGTTGTGGCTGCTTTGCAGGAAGCGATAGGGAAGTTACTTTGTGCTGGTTGCTAAGCTGTATCACCAAAATCCTGACCAAATTAGGTCATAAAAATAAATTTGGAAAGAGCTAGAGACTTTTACCCATGTGAAATTCCAACACAGGCCCATGCATGTCACCTCACTGCATATCTTTGATTATGTAAGGTGTTTCTCTCATGGTGATGCTGCAGGTGTGGGTGAGTGGAGATGTGCCATCTTCTGCTGGCCAAACGTATCTGGGATTCTTGTTTTCTGAAAAAGTGAAATGTGTCAGTTCAGAGCTTGTGTATCTGAGGGGTGCCACTTGGCCTCTTCTTAAGTCAAGTTGGAACTCAGAGAGTTCTAATTTCTATGATTTAGTCTATTGATTCTTACCCCCATGATTTGATTTGGTGCTGAGAGATGTTTTAGGCCCTAAAGGGGCCTGTGTCCCCTTAACCTCAGTCAGCAGTGAGGGGCTGACTGCTCTTTTCTACTCAGGGAGGAAGGAGTGTGAGTGGTTTCAGCCAGGAGCAGGGGGGTGTGGCAGGGTCAGAAAGCAAAGGAGAGGCCGACACTCATTTCTTCTTCCCCAGAGGACTTTGTTGTGTTGGTACCACAGGGATAGGGACATGCATGTCTCCTCCACTACCACCCAGATCCGAGTTTAGAGTTTTCGCTATGTAAGCTTCTCAAGTCCCTTTCTTTTCTCTGTCCTTCTGCTGCATCTTTATCTACATTTACTGCTAAAGTCTGCAATGCCATAAATTCTTTAGTTACTACCTCAGAATTATCCGAATCTGTAGAGTTATAGATTTGCTACATATTTGCTATATCATCTCACCATCTCATCAACATCTGTGGGTTCACTGTTAGCAGTGCCAACAATTGGTTTCAAATATCGATAAAGGTACCCACTTCCTATTTTTCCCCATTACCTCAAAGTCCTTTATGAGTATAGTCTTATTTCAACTATATTCAGATGGGAGGACTCTTGATTAACTTTATATATTTTGCAGAGTAAAATTTAGATTTGGGGAAGTTCAAAGAAGGCACTTAGTTTCAGGTTATAGGCTTGGATACACCAGTTCAGTGGCACTCACCCTGGCTGTATACCTGAGGAGTTTTTGAAAGTGTGACTCCTGGGTCCTGCGGCAATCCAATTAAAAATGACAATCCATTGCGGGGGCACGGGGGGGGGGGGGCACTGTCAAAGCAAGGATATTTTAATCTTTTCAGTGAATCTAATGGGCAGACATTTGAGATCACTGAGGAGTTACTAAGGAAGCAAGACTTCATTTTCACTGGATTAGGAAGTCACAGGAATGATTGTAAAACAAAATTTTTAAAATGTCGATAATAATGTTAAATTGAAACTTGCTAATACTATTAGTACTTTTTAAATCATTTAACATTTTTGTGCATGAAGGTTTTTGTATAGCAATAGGTGTATAGCAATGGCGTTTTTCATTTTAAAGAGTGAAAATTAGGGTATTAGCACTAGAAACACTTACCCACTATTGGGCAGGACCTTAGACCATGCGTACATTGGCGTTACCCACCTGCATCTTGTCTTTGGCATATGACTGTGTTAGTCTTAGCGATTTCCAATGAGGTGAGCACTGTGCCCCGAGGGGCTCTTCAGAGTTGCATTTCAGAGTAAACCTTTTCAAACTACGTTGATATCACATCTCCCAACTTCCTCATTCTGATCTCCTTCCTTGGGGACCCAAATTAAGTAACAATGCCAGAGTTAACCTTGGTAACAGATGGGAGTGTATCTTTTGGATACGTGAGTGCAGAAGTTAGGTTAAGAGCCACTTTCAAAAAGTTTACCCAATACTCTGTTAAGTATGGTATATTTATCTTTGTCTTTAGAGCTTTATGTGAAAATGTCACTCTAGTTGTTGCAACAAACCTGGGACCGGGAATTCCTTGCATTTTATCTGAAAGTGTGATGCATCTCTAGGTAGCATTCTGTCTCTTTTATGGATGGGAGTTCAGAGCAAAAGGAAACCATTCTGTAAAAGATTTTCCCTAAAATGGCACCTCTGGCTGGCTGAGTCCCTCGTGAACCGCTTTGGGATTCTTCAGGTTTCTAGCTTGGCTGGGTGGTTTTTGGAACCAAAGAGAATTCCAATCATTAGCATTAGTGAGTTGTTGCTCATTAGCATTTGTGTGGAGTACCCAAGTCACACCAACAAAGGGTGTGAAACCCTAGCTTGTGGTGGGGGCGCGGGGCACGGCCTTGTTTCTGCTTGGATTAATACCAGGGTTATTTCCCTTGGTGCAGACCATTCTTCTCTGTGTGGGAATGGTTCGTGTTCATACTGTTAGGTGAGAGTCTCCTTCAGAGGACTTTAAAAAAAAATACATTTTTTCTCAACTTATCTTAAGAAAACCCCCACAAACCCAACAAAATGCTTTCTTTGTCCTGACTTGTTCAGAAATTTGAAAAGGCCTTCTGCAGCAGGAGAGAGGTTTTCCTGCAGTGCAGGTCCACCAGGCATCCAAGGAAAGAGTTAACTGAGGCCTGGGAGGCTTCTCTGGCAGCCTGCAAGCTTTGTGCGATAGCCAAGCTGGGGGCTGAGAGACGCTGATATGCATTTGTTTGTGTATGAAGCTTTCATTCCCAAAGTCTTAGACATCACATACCAGGAAAGATGATTGTAAAAAGCAGGGACAAACTTTCCCGGCTGTTCTGGTTCCTCTTGATACATCTAAGTCTGCCTGACAGTGTTTGCCACTTGGTTGCCTAAACAGAATTTTCTTCTCCGTTGGTGAGTGGATATTAATTATTCATGTCCAGCAGTCATCGTAAATACTAGTGCATAAGCCTGTGTACCTAAGAGAATCTCACAGTAAAACCTTTAACTTGGAGATCATCAGCCCTCCCTTTTTACTGCTTCATCCGTAAGCTTCACCCTGGAACTGTGCAGCTCGATGAGGTATAATGGTCTTTGATTCTGAGAAACTATGCAGAGGGATTGTGCAGGGAAGCCCAGCTAGAAATGTCTTCCAGGCACCCCTCACCCAAAGCTCTACCACTTCCTTTTTTTCCATGTCACCAAACTCCTTGGGTCTGAATACAGCAACAGCACCCCCTAGTGTGTGATCAGGTGAGGATGGGCTCCTGGTTAACTTTGTCAGGTGAGGTGTTCTTGCTTCCGAGTGAGGTGTGGGGAAATTCGCCGCTTGGCATTTATTGGATAGTGTGAATACTCACTCTGAACGTAAATACTCAACAGCAGCAAATCTTCTAGGTTTTGATAGCTGAGAAAGGAAAATAGAGGCAGTAAGAAGATAGGGTTTTAGATTATTTTACAAAGATGTGAAAACTAAGGACAGCCACAGGAGGGAACCTGGAAGTCACCTGGGAAGAGAGCTGAGAGGGAGAAACATGAACATGAGAAACATTGACCATTGATTAGTTGCTTTCTTGTATGCCCTCCTATAAAAAAGTTGCTATTCTTCCAAAGATTTTAAATCTTGGCCATATGCTTGGAGAAGATGGATAGGGCCTGGCCACAAAGGCCTTTCTTTGCTAACTGAGACTGGCCCACAAAACTTTTTTTAAAGAGGTAAAACTAAAAATTCAAACACCTTAAGCAGTGGCTTAAAGGCTACTAAAATATAAATGACTGATGGATATTACATGATGACAGAGTACCGATTAGAGGGACTAGACGTTAGTACATCAGGGACCAGAAAGCAGGTAGAAATGAGCAGTAAAGAGAGAGGAAGAGGGGTGATTCCTCCCCTCATTTTGTTCATCTAACAAATATTTGTTGTTGAGCTACTATTTGATGCCATCTTCAGAAAGCTGGGCATATGGATGTGAATACAGCAGAGTCCCTGCCCTCATGGACCTTTCATTCATTTTTTAAAAAATCTTCACCCAAGGACATTTTTTTCATTGCTTTTAGAGAGTGGAGGGAGGAGGAGAGGGAGATGGAGGGGGAGAGACAGACAGACAGACATTGACATGAAAGAGAAACATTGAATGTTGACTGGCTGCCTTCTTGTATGCACCCCAACCAAGGACTGAACCCACAGCCTGAGCCTGTGCCCTGACTGGGAGTGAACCCACAGCCCTCCAGACCACAGGACAACGCTCTAACCGAGTCACACCAGCCGGGGCAGAGCTTTCATTCTTTTTTTTTTTTTTTTTTAAGATTTTATTTATTTATTTTTAGAGAGGAGGGAGAGAGGAAGAGAGAGAGAGAGAGAGAAACATCATTGTGCGGTTGCTGGGGTCCGTGGCCTGCAACCCAGGCATGTGCCCTGACTGGGAATCGAACCTGCGACACTTTGGTTCACAGCCCGCGCTCAATCCACTGAGCTACGCCAGCCAGGGCTAGCTTTCATTCTTTATAGTTGCCGAGGGGCAGGTCACCACAGCTTAGTCTTCCATGTTTACATTTCTAGAGAGTGGTTTACTTACAGGCAGAATGAGGTTTGAAGCCGTGGAAAGTACCCACTCTTCAAAATTTTGTCTGCTCCAGCCAGTCTTGCTTGAAATCTCTAAACCCAAACCCTTTGTTCATTAAGATCTGTTTTCTGAGAGAGGCAGTGATAAAGCCCGACACCTGGGCCCCACACTCACTGGCTGGTGAACGTGAGCAACAGGGTAAGACCTAGAGGGACGGGGACTCCAAGGGGTGGAGCTGTAACTCTGGCACTGTCAGGTTGTGTCTGGGGGCATTTCCTCTTCAGGGCCAATGCCCTCGCGTCCGTAGGAGAAGCTGCATTAAGTCGCCTGTCAAGTCCTTTCTAGCTCTGACATTCGAATCCAAATGGCAGACAGCGTCCAGGAAGGCGCGGATCATGGGCGCCCTTGGGGACACTGGGTAACTGTGTGGGGGCTCGGTCAGGACCAGATTAGACACTGAAAAACAGAGGGGAGCAGAGAGTAGGAGCATCACTTGACAATAAAATTTGGGCTATTTAAAAAATGTTTCTAGGGCATTTATTCCTGGATCCCACTTCTGACTAGAAGTTGTCTAGAAGGGAGGGTGGTAGTGTGGATACAGTTTTTGCAGATGTTGGGGGAAGCCCGATTACGTACACTTCTGTAGGTCACCTGACTTAATTTTAAGAGTCACCGATAAAACCCTTGGTCGTGGATTGAAGCCGTGAGCTGCAGCTGCTGCCGTCAAAGGCATTGTGGTGCGGATTTTCTTGTTGTGGGGAGTGTTTTCCCTCTCTTGTCCGGGACAGAAATGGAGCAACACATGCCGATATTTTTTTAATCCTAGAGAGCAAGTGACCTACTTACTTACTATTGTGCCTGAAGTATTCAGTTAAATTACATTTTAGAAAACACATTTTCAGCCTGCAACATGATTTTGCTTCTGTAAAAACACATCCCAGTAGAGAGACACCTGATTGGTTTACTTGGTTGTTCTCCTGACCCACGGTGTGACTTTGGATACTATATGACTTCTGTCCTTGGAAAGAGACAATGTAAAATCCATGGGCTTCTTTAGAAAGGACAATTTGTAACTATACCCTTATCTGTGCATGTGATGAAGATTAATGAAAGCCTTGATTGGGTTTAGAAATTGGAAAAAAATGCACGAGTTATTTGCTAGGCTCTCTAACAGCAAGAAGATGTTGATTCTGGTCTTTGCATTTTATTGGTCAGGATTTCTTTACTTTGTGTTTCTTCTCTTTGCAAAGAATTTCAGCCTCTCCATGAAGACTAAAGTACTGTGTAAACAGGATTCAAGGATGGAATGTGGGCGGAGCTTTTCATTTGCAAGATTTCTCCTTACACATGGCAGACTTTTTTTAAGAAATAACATCAAGGGCCAAAAGTGAGGCAGAAACCTTGGGTGGCTTTGGAGTTTTCTATGTGTGTGTTCTGCCATCTGCTGGAAAGGGATCACCAAGCTTGGAAAGCTGACGGGCAAGTGGAGGAGGGTGTGCACTCCTGGCCCCTCCATCCCTCTCTCAGTGCTTGTCAGAGTATCGCAAAGCTCATAAAATGTCACCATGCACTTGGTTTTCTGTTGAATCACCCTAATTTACAACTAGAGTTATCCCACAGGGATTTACCCCCTAGTCTGCTGAGCTCAGGGCTGGCCACCTCAGACCCAGGCTGCTTCAGGAACCTGCATCATACCCTGTTGGCCTCATTCCTGAGTACTTTTCACTGGTTTAAAGTGGAATCAAAACCATACCTTAAATCCAAAGTGGGAGGCAGGGTGGTTGCCTTTGTTGTGATGTTGGTCGGTATGAGAGGGCCAACTGACTTATTTAGGAAAGGAATGCTCTTCTTTTCTGAGATTATAATTTTCCTACTTTTTAGTATTTAAATGCCCTTTCCCCAAATGACAGTAATAGATGAGAGTTATCGCTTTAAGCATACATTTGCTTGGCAAAAGGAAATGTTCACAACGGTAAGACAGTTCCTTAATTCTTTAAAAATACTTTCTTGTCTATGAAATTCCAAAGTCTGGGCAAATGTGGTTTGCTACTCTCTGTGGTCTCACCTTTCCCTTCCTGTGACAACTTGAGTGGAAAAGTGGGGTCAACAATCCTCACTTGTAACTTCCATATTTTCCCCGGCAAATTCTCTGTGGATTTCTCTCGGCTGTGACCCACATAGAAACACAAAAATAATAGTGTGGTAGAATAAAGATAATAACTCTTCACTAACTGGGTCGCTGCTTTATAGATGAATTTTGGTTTGTAGTAAATGCTTGGCCTGGTTTCACACCCCTTTAGGTCATTTCTTCCTGTGGAGTCTGGATGGAATGTGACCTCCCTTGGCTGGATGTGCATGTGGAACTCCCTCGGGAAGACTTAGAGTTTTGGCAGGCAGACCCCCAGGGCAACTGGGAGAGGATATGAAGGTCCCGCCTCCTTGCTCCTTCTTAAATTTTTCTCAGAGGCATACAATACTTCTGAAAGAATTTTAAATGGGAATATGACATTTTAATATCTATGATTAGTTAAGAGTCTAGTAACTGAAGAAATGAAATTGACTTTCTTTTTTATTTAGGGTTATAATTACTGGAGAGTATAATTTTTACCCACAAATGTTTAAAAGACTACTTCAAATAAAATTTTAAAGATTAAAGGAAAAATAAAAGTGGAGGTACTCTCATTGAGGCAGGTTTGGCACTTGGATCCATGGAACTTATATTGAAAATTGTTAGTGTAGAAAAGTAAATTAAAATTGACTTGGGGGAAAGTATTTTGTTAAGTGGGCAGATAGTTGAGGTCCGAGTAGGTGGAGGCTGGGAAAATAAGTTGGTAACTGAAGCCAGAACACATGGTCTCTTCATTGGAAATAGATGTTCCCAGAGAATAAACTTTTTTGTATATTTATCTGTTGGTAACAACTGCTTCTGAACTGAATAAGGGCATTCCAGATTGCAGGGTGTGAGTTTCATATGGACACACACACAGATCTGTGACCTAAAGGCCATGTGAAGAAGGTGGAAAAATCTTCCCCAGTTAATTGTTCATGGGTCAGAGTGTTAGAAATATGTCCAAGAAGTGATTTCATAAAACTCTTGAAACTTGGCTGAAAACCCTGGCAGATCTGTATCATCTGGTAAATATTTAAGACTTTGTATATATTATTTTCAAGGAAAGGCAATAAACTGTAGACATTTTTTTCAGCAAAAACAAAACATTGCAGGATTGTTAGCTTTTGAATCAAAATTTTGGTAAGAGAATGATTTTTTCCCCCCAGGGTGGGATAAGAAATATTGTTTCCAATAGAATTAGGTCAGTTTAAATTATATTTCATTAAAGGTGACTAGGTTGAAGTTTGCTATGATTTGCTTGTTAACTCAGCAAAGTCTGGACATATGGTAGCTTTATTTTTCATCACCTGGTAGTTTTTAAAAAATTTTCTTGCCTGAAAAAGTTTATGAGATTTCAACATTACCTGCATGTTGAAATTTCAGTATGTAACTCAATGGCAATTGAAAACTTGAATTCTCCTATGTCTTCGGAGAATTACAAATCAGAAAGGTAGAGTTCAGAAACGATACTCCCAAAAGGGAGCAATCAGGAGTCAAGGCCATGTCCTGGTTTCCTCGGGTTATAGCTTTCTATTAATGACATCGTCTTGTATTTCTTTCCCAATGGACTTCACATCTGTCATCTTATTTGTTTTTCAAATATCCATTAAGGTAAATGGGAATAGTAATCACTCACCTATTATACACCTTGGGAAAGAGTCATAGATGAGGAATTACTTTCCTGTCTTTCTTTTCCTCAATTCATTGTTCTGTCAGTAATAAAGATAACAGTGCTGTCAACCGCTTACTATATGCCAATCACTTTACATGCATTGTCTCATTATTTTTTGTGAGTAGGCATATTCCTATTTTTTTCAGATAAGGAAATAGTGGCTTATAGATATTAAAAAAATACTTACCAAGATTTATATAGCTAGTAAGTGGTGGAGCTGGGAACCGATCCAGCTCTGACTTCATGACCTGTGTTTGAAACCATTGCACCATCCTACCTCTCCAGTAATATGCTACAGAGAAAGCAGCGTCCACAGGCCAGGTGAACCCAGTTTCTATTACTGGGCTCCCAGCCCAGTTGTCCTCCTCTACGTTCAGCATCCAGAGAAGCGGGGAGTTGATTCAGACCTCTCAGGAAAGCGTTCTGGAGAGGCAACAGGGTCCTGCTCTCTAGCCTAGTATCAAATGTCACAGGCAAGACCCTCTTGAACATGTTTTAAAATAGTGTGACAGAGACACAGTAAGTGAACATACCCTGTACAAAAGACTCACGAAACAACCCCTCAGTAATTGCCCAAGGCTTAAGCAGGCAAGCAGGAAGCCTCAAACTAGACACACTAACCCCTAGTGTCGGCAGGAGTCACCTCACAGGCTCAGCTCCCATCCCAGCCTCTTCCCTTTTCTGTTGACTTGGGCAGAGTCCCAACTTTTTCTTAGAAAAGATCAAAAGTGAGACTTATTGGCTGCCCAGATCATGTCATCACTGTGGTCTGGCCATCTCTCAGAAAAGATAGGGTGGGTTACTCTAAACTTTCCTCCCTTGGCATTCCAGGAAATTCAAACTCCATCGAAGGACCTTAAAACCAAGTGTCTCCTTCATATCACAGTGTGGCTTTGACCGAAAAACTGAATGTACCTGATGCTAAGTAAACAGCAGCTCTGGGAATACAGTCTAGACTCCCAGCTTTTAACCCATTTGTCTCCAGAAACCCAACCCTTCTCTTTCCGACCCCAGGCCTGTACAAATGAAATTCTATTTGGGCATGAAATTTAGTCTAAAACAGGAGTGCTTATTGGATTGCCACTAATCCTAGTAGCTGTCTTTGTTACTTTGTGATTATTAATTTTGTAGAACACATACACTTTGGGCCCTGTTTAGGCAAATTTTACTTTAAGGGGAGGTGCCTGAAATGCCTGACTGTGCACTAGAGTAGTCTCTTGTCTATGGTTTTGCTTCGTGCAATTTCAGTTACCTGTCGTCAATAGCAGCCCAAAAATATTAAATGAAAAATTCAAAAAATAAACAATTTATAAGTTTTAAATTGTGCACCATTTTTGAATGATGTGATGAAATCTCGCCCTGTCCCACTCCATTCCACTCGGGAAGTGAATCATCCCTTTGTCCAGTATGTCCACATTGTATATGCTACTTACCTGTTTAGTCACTTAGTAGCCATCTCAGTTATCAGCTTGGTTCTCAGAGACAAAGAGAGAGAGAGAGAGAGAGAGAGAGAGAGAGAGAGAGAATCACATTCACAAGACTTTTATTATATGAGGGGGCTCCCCCAAAACCTGGAATTATCTTCTGGAGGATGGGTCCCTTGTAGGACAGGCTTCTGGAGCTAGATGAGTGTTTTCGGAACCCATCTGTATCAGTGTACCAGCTGGCGTTGTTGTGAGAGGCTGCATTCAGTTCCAGTGAATTTTTTTTTAAGACAATGTGTTTGCCCATTTCATGATGGGTGATTTACAAGAGCACCTGCCCACACTGTGTGCTGAATGTTCAGTAGTTTTGGACCAAAAAATGCATGACCCCCATGCCCCACCCTCCCTATTCACCTAACCTTACCCCGAGTGACTTTTTTGTTTTTTTCCTCAGATGAAAAAGTTCTCAAAGGGAAACATTTTGCCAACATGGAAGAGATGAAATGAAAATTGGCAGAAGCACTAAAAGGCATCAAAATTGAGGAGTTCAAAATCTATTTTGAGCAGTGGAAAAAAGTCTCAATAGGTATATTGCATCAAATGGAAAGTACTTTGAAGGTTACTAAAATTTAAACGTAAGATAAATACACATTTTTTTATAAATAAATTCCATTTTGGGGGGTTCTCCCTCATAGTATATTGTTATTGTCATTCTATTTTATTGTTATTATTGTTAATCTCTTACTGTGTCTAATTTATAAATTTATCATAGTATATATGTATAGGAAAAAACTGCATATAAAGGGTTTAGTACTATCTTTGCTTTCAGTCATCTGCTGGGTGTCTTGGAACGCACCCCCTGTGGGTAAGGGAGGACTGATGTATTTATTTTAGGAGAAAGATATCTCAGCTCTACATTTCTTTTTCTCTTTGGCTATGAGAGCTAATGAGAATTAACTTTTTAATTTCTCCCATGCCTCAAAAACTCAAGTATTTCAGCTACCCACCACCACAAAATATCACAAGTACTTTAGGAATTTTAGAGGAAGGTTGTGGTCAAAATGCTGCCTCCTTTCTCCTAACACAGATAGCATCTGCTCACTTCCTAGTTCACTACAGAAAAACTGGCCTTTCTTTTTAGCCTCTGCATATTAAGAATACGATTTCTGACATGCCATTCACTACAGCAGAAACAGGTTATTTTAGATATCTGGTCTCAGATGTTTGTTATAATGCTGTTTCCTCTTCTGCTTCCAAAGAGGAAGGTAGGGCCACCTCTGGCAAATGGAGAAGAGTCACATAGATAAACTGTGACTCATCAATCAGCTCAGCCTTGGCCCCAGGCAGCAGGTGGTTTTTCTGATCTCTTACTAAACTGGGACTTTTACCGGAAATAGTCCTTGAGGAAGGCAGTTTAAATACTTTGGCAGTTTTGTAAGCAGTGTGGGTATGAACCTCAGGATAATCCTTTTGTGGCTTAATCATCTTGTAAAATCATGGTGGGACCCGATGTACAGGGGACCCCAAACCTGCAATTTCTGCAATGCACACATTGTCCAATCACAAGCCCTAGAAGTGTCTCAAATCCCAAACCAAAGAGAATAAGGGGCTCTGCTTTTGGCAGGTTACATGATGTCAGAGAAAGCTGCGTCCCTTGGCAGAGTACACCTTATTTGGGTAACACGACCTCTAACCCTGAAGAGACCAGACTTATGAGGATAGGAAACATAATCCCTCCCCACCGCCAGCTGCTCCCCCCGTGGGTCGTTGGAAATGATGGTAAGTGGGCCACTCCTTTCACCTTTTGGTTCCCAGATGCATGAATTCTTTCTACTGGAACACAGTGTCATATATATTCAATATCTATACTTTATCCTGGAAGACATCCCCTGTCCTTGCAGAGAATTGCTTTTTACCTGGGATTTCAGCTATGCCTTCAACAGAATATTCCACTGCTCTGTCAGGCCAGTGGCTTCTGGGTGGTGCAGTATGCGATAGGACCCATGTCCTTCATTGTGAAGTGGGTTCCCTGGACACATGCTATGGTCTGTGGGATCCCATGCCTGTGGAATAGGCACACTGCAATCTCTAGATATTGGTGTTGCTGAGGCTCTACAGATAGGACAGGCAAACCTGCACTCAGAGTAAGTGTCGACTTCTATGAGAAAGAAGGGGTCTAGTATCAACTTGCCACCAAGTGGCTGCTGGTTTCCTCATGGAATAGTGCCATATATGTTGCCCAGCATTAATCTCTGGGGTTGGAATTCAGAGATGGCAGTAGCTAGATTGGGCTTGGTAAGTGGGAATCATGTTCTTTTGGGTCTATGTATAGCCTTCATCTCTGCCACTGTGGGCATGTGCCCAGTAGCTCTGTTGAGGTGTAATCTCTTTCCTCTCTTACCAGCCCTAGCATGTCATCACAGATTATGCTGGAATTTGCCTCTAGTTATTATTTTGGCATCCAGGGGACAAGATGGGTTGTTCCTGAAGGTGGCATGTGCTTCCTGTGGCACAGAGGCCTCTGCAGTATCATCCTGCCTAGGGCATGTGCTAGCTCCTAGCAAGGAGTGGCTGGCCTTGTCTGCAGGCTCTGAGGGTTCAGGGGAGTCAGTAGAGCCATAATCCTCAGGGGCTTTAAGCCCAGTGATCCCATATGGGTCCTAGGTTTTTCCAATGGAGAGATTTGCATAATAGATCTGCCTTGGCTAAGTATTTAAATGGTTCTGGAGCTTTGTAACTATTCAGCGCTGGATTTGCTCCTCAGTTATGTTTACTCTTCCATGATAGGAGATATGGGCCTCTTTTTAAACTATCAAATATTTGTGATTGTTATATTTAGTCTTTAACTGTTAGTAAGTTCTTGCAAGTTGTTCATTATCCCTCTGCATAGCAATACAACTTACCAACCAACTGACTTGACTCTCCTTTCATGAATTTGTTCCCCCTTACCTCTCAAATTCCTGAATCTTACTGGCTAGGTCATTCCTCTCGCTTGGGGTGAGTCCCACACCAGTACCAGTAAATCTTCATCAGCTGACCCACCACCTTGTACAGGGACTGTTCATGCCCCACATACCACTTGGGATGTGCTCTTCTTTGCCAGATGAGGGCTGGATGAACCAGCCCACAAATCCTATCTTCCTGCCTGCTTTCTTAGTCCACTCCTGCTATTGACTGTGCCAGTTCATGTTTGCTGGATGTAGATCCCAAGATAGAGTTGTAGGGGGACAATCCTGTGAAGGTAAAGGGAAGCCGGAGCAGGAGTGGAAGTGACTTTGGATGGATCTGACAACCTGAAACCTGTGAAAGGAGAGAGAGGGAAAAAGCAAAAAAAGGAAGAGTCAGAGACTCAGTGCAGCTCTGAGAAAAAAATTTAGTAGGCAGATAAAGAACCAGAGAAAATTGCCCTTAAATGCACCCACTCTGGCAGGAATGGCCCCCCTCCAATACCCCTGTTGTACAGTCACAGGCTGACAGTGGTCCTGGGTGTCTGTGGCTTTGGCCTGAATGCTACCTTAAAGCCTGCAGGTGTGTCTGATGGAGACTGACAGGTAACTACACTTCTGAGTAGCAGAGAGATTTCAGTGATGCACGTCCATCCCAACTTTCCTATCCGTAGTTTTCCCTATCTTACTGGCAACATCTCCTGTTCTTAGGTCAAAATCATGGAATCATCCTTTATTCTTTTCTTTACTACATTCTCTACATTTCTTCTGTCAAACCTTCAAATCCCATTTAGAATCCAACCATCTCTCATTATCTTCACTAGTGTGAGAGAGATGCAAGGAGAAGACAGCCGTGTGCAAGCCAACGGACACTGGAAGCTGCCAGAGGCTAAAGGGCGGCCTGGATCAGTTCCTTGCTTTAGCTTTCAGAGGGAGCATGGCCTGGCCCACACTTTGATCCCAGACTTCTGGCCTCCAGAGCTGTGAGAGCTGTGAGACAATATGTTCCTTTTGGTTAAACCACCCGGTGTGTAGTACTTTGTTAACGCAGCCCTAGTGAACGACTACAGATATACTATCTCACTTGGATTACTGCTAGAGCCTCCCTGTTGGTCTCTGCTTCAGCATCTTCTAACCAAGCCATGAGAGATATCTTGCTTAATGTTATGTCACACTCTTCAGTTCAAAAATCACACAGAGGGTCTTTATTTTAGAGTAAAACCCAAAATCCTTACACAGGTCCACAGGACATGTGCTTTTCGCTGTCCGCCCCCCGCCCCGCCCCCGACCAGTGCTTTCTCTGACCTCCTCCCTCCTTGCTCGCCCTGTTCTAGCTGCCCACCTTCAGTCTCTAAGCAGCCCTGGCTGTCTCCCACATAAGCACCTGTACATAAGACGTTTCCTTTGACTGCCCTTCCCCCAAATACCCACATGGCTCATCCTCTCACTTCTTCAAGTCTTTATTCAGATGCCATCTTCTTAAGGAAAGCCTACCCTGACCACCCTGCTTAAAATCACCATCACACCCTTCTGCACACCTGATCCTCTTTAACCTGCTCTGTTTTGTTCTTTTCCTATAACACTTATTACCTAACACAGGACAGGGATTATTATAATTATTCATTGTTAGCTGTCTCCTTCCACTAGAATGTTAGGCCATGAGAGAAAGGAATCTTTGTTTTATTCTCTTATATATCCCAAGAAACATAACGGTGCCTGGTTTCTAGAGGATGCTTAATGTTGCTGGGTGAAGCAATGGACTTTACAGGGTGGAAAGCGATAGAATGTTAAATCCTGTAGCCTGGTAACACAATAAATCTCTCTTAAATTTATATTTGGTTTGAATCTTGTGCCTGGAATTGACCAGTCTTCACCCATCTAAGATATACCAGAAGCATCCTGTGTCAGGCACAGGATAGAAGGAATGATGTTTGGTCTGTGCCCTCAAGGGTTCAGTGTCCTGTGGCTGGAGGCAGGCTAATGCATGTCACAGGTTACCTTTCTGTCACCCTGTTCCGTGTGTGTGTTTCTAAATACAGAAAGCAAGGGGTTCTTGGGGGGCGATGACAGGGCCAGGTAGATTACCCTGCTTTGTTTAATCCAAGCAGGCTCTCTTTGAACTCTATTTCAGGTGTACATGTACAATTAAAATCTTCTCTTGCCTGCCCTGTACCTGGCCAAACAGTTTAGATTTTGCATAAAAAATATGTTATTATCTGAAATATGATGATTAACTTATTTTAAAATACAGAGGCATTTCTATTAATGAAAAATTATTGTCATTATGCAAGTTTCTGACTAATCTGAATTACCTCCAGGTCAGTTTCATGAAAAGTTGTAAATAAAAAGTACCGTTGGCAATAATATCTAAAAAAAAAAAGGACTTTAAACAGGATTTGACTCAGGTCGGTGAACATAGTGAAAGATAAAAATAAATTAGATAGAAACATATTCATAATCTCAGGTAAGAACATAGGTATTTATAGTCCTATTCAAGATTTTAATTCTCTGACATTTCTTTTCATGATTGTCAAAAAACAACACATTTAAAAAGTGGGTCTATGCATGAGAAGATTTGCATTTTGTTTAATTGAATTATTTTGAGTTAGTTGACTTAAAATTTTTTTATTGAATTCATTGGTGTTACATTTTTTAATAAAAGTATATAGGTTTCAAATGTACAATTCTATGATACATCATCTGTTTATTGTACTGTGTGTTCACCACCTCAAGTCAAATCTCCTTCCATCACCATTTATGGTGACCCTCTAGTAATCCCTCTAGTAATCACTATACTGGTGTCTGTGTCTATGAGTTCTGGGTTTTTCTTTCTTTCTTTCTTTTTTGCTTAATCCCTTCATCTATTTCACTCAGCGCCCCAGCAAACCCCAGACAGCTTTCAGATTGTTCTCTGTATCTATGAGTCTGTTTCTTTTGCATATTTCTTTTGTTCATTAGATTCCACATGTAAGTGAAATCACATGGTATTTATCTTTCTTTGACTGCCTTATTTCAATTAGCATAAAACCTTCTAGGTTCATCCATGCTGTCACAAAAGGTAAGCCTTTTCTTTTTTCTTTATATAGCTGAGTAGTATTCCATAATGTAAATGTTATCACAATTTTTTTATTGACTCAACTAATGATGGACACTTGGGCTGCTTCCAAATATCGGCTATTGTAAATAGTGCTGCAATGAACACAGGGGTGCGTGTATCGTTTTGAATTAGTGTTTCAGGTTTCCTTGGATATATTCCTAGAAGTGGAATCACTAGGTCACAAGGCAGTTCAACTTTTAATTTTTTGAGGTAACTCCATACTGTTTGCCACAGTGGCTGCACCAATCTGTATTCCCACCAATAGTGCACGAAGATTCCCTCTTCTCCTTCTCCTTGCCAACACTTGTTTGTTGATTTATTGGTGATGGCCATTCTGGCAAGTGTGAGGTGGTATCTCATTGTGGTTTTAATTTGCATTTCTCTGATGATTAGTGAGGTTGAGCATGCATCTATTCATATGTCTATTTGCCATCTGTATGTGCTCTTTGGAGGAGTGTCTTTTCAGGTCCTGTGCCAATTTTTTAATTGGTTTGAGTTGTTTTGAGTTCTTTATAAATTTTGGATGTTAACCTCTTTCTTATCAGATGGATCATTGGCAAATATGTTCTTCCATTCAGTGGGTTTTCTTTTTATTTTGTTGATGGTTTACTTTGCTGTGCAAAACCTTTTTAGTTTGATGTAGTCCCATTTGTTTCTATTTCTTTTGTTTCCCTTGCTGAGGAGATATATCAGAAAAATTACTGCTATGAAAAATATCCAAGATTTTATTGCTTATGTTGTCTTCTAGGATTTTTATGGTTTTGAGTCTGACATTTAAGTCCTTAATCCATTTTGAGTTTATTCTTGTGTATGGTATAAGTGGCTTAGATTTCATTTTTTGCACATATCTGTCCAATTTCCCCAACACCATTTATTGAATAGACTGTCTTTACCCCATTGTATATTCCTGCTGCCTTTGTCAACAATTGACTATAAAGGCATGGTTTATTTCTGGGCTCTCTGTTCTTTTGAATTGATCTATATGTTTGTTTTAATGCCAATACCATGCTGTTTTTATTACTATGGCTTTGTAGTACAGTTTGGTATCAGGTAGCATGGTACCTCCAACTTTGTTCTTCTTAAAATTGCTGAGGATATTTGGGGTCTTTTTTGATTCCATATAAATTTTTGCAATATTTGTTCTAGTTCTGTTAATATGTCATTGGTATTTTAATAGGAATTGTGTTGAATCTATAGATTGCTTGGGTAGTTTGGACATTTTAATGGTATTAATTCTTCCAATCCCTGAACATGGTATATGCTTCCACTTATTTGTGTCTTCCTCAGTTTCTTTTCTTAGTTATCTTATAATTTTCTCTGTACAGGTCTTTTACCTTCTTGGTTAAATTAATTGCAATTATGAATGGGATTGTTTTCTTAATTTTTCTTTCCAATAGTATGTTATTGGTGTATAAAAGTGCCACTGATTTCTGAATACTAATTTTGTATCATGCTACTTAACTGCAATTTATCAGACCTGGTAGTTTTCTGGTGGTTGTCTTTAGGGTTTTCTATACATAGCATCATGCCATCTGCAAATAATGACAGTATTACTTCTTTCTTTCCAATTTGGATGCCTTTTGTTTCTTCCAGTCTGATTGCTGTCACTGATTTAGTTGATATAAAAAAATAGTTCTTGCCATTCTGTCTCTGATATGACTTAGAACTCTTGAGTGTTGCCTCAAGGAAAAAGCAGTGTTTTGGGTACATGTCTGTTTTTCTATTTATCATTTTCTCACTTTGTGTCTACTATATGCTAGTCTAGATTTTAAAGATGAGTATACTCTCCATTTAATAAAAATCAATTCTCAGATATGTCTTGAACAAGGCAGAAGCAAAGAATTGTCAACCTTGAATTAAATCTAGTGAGTTTGAGTGAATTAATTTTTATACCTCTTTTGGCTGAAAATTCTTGGTCTGCAAGAGGGAAAATCCTTGTATATGATGGAATGAGGAAATTATTAACGTTGTCAAGAGTTCAAGGTTTAAGAAAAACACCTATATTTTTAACTCTAAATGACAATTATTACTTGCTTTAAAATATCAGTTTCTCCATTTTTATTAATTTTCCCCCAAAGAACTGCTACTTTCTTCCTTAATGTGGTAATATTCATTGATGTGCTTTCCTTCTCTTCTTCAAGATAATATCTCAGAACATTTTTCTTCTCATATAAGATATTTCTTTTATCATGTTGTGATATTTCCACTTTTATTTTCTATTTTATCACTTGCTTTTTAAAAGCTCTAAAAACTCATTTTAACATTTCCTTGATTAAATCAAGTTATTCTCAGATTATTCCCCTACTCCTTTGCCCATTCCTCCATCCCATTTTTGGTCTTTTTTTTTCCTTTGGCCTTTCTCTTCAAAGACATCATCCTAATCTTATTTGCACATTTCTTTCTTCTCTCTGAAATACAATTAACTTACCTTTTTGAATTTTTTTTTTCAAAAAATCTCATTGATTTTCTTTATTTGAGAAACCTTTCAATAGATTTCAAAGAACCATCCAGTTCAAATCACATTCCTAAGGAAAATATTCTTTACTACGAAAACTTGGTTCTTTCACTTTGGTGGATATTTCCTCTCTTTTACTTCCATTTTGTTTTCCTTTCACTTTTTTAAATGTATTTTATTGATTATGCTATTACAGTTGTCCTATTTTCCCCCTTCATTCCCCTCCATCCTGCACACCCTCTCCCACCCACATTCCCCCTCTTTACTTCATGTCCACGTGTCGTAAGTTCTTTAGCTTCTACATTTCCCATACTATTCTTACCCTACCCCTGTCTATTTTCTACCTACCATCCATGCTACTTATTCTCTGTACCTTTTCCCCCTCTCTCCTCCTCCCACTCCCCTGTTGATAACCCTCCATGTGATCTCCATTTCTCTGGTTCTGTTCTTGTTCTAGTTGTTTGCTTTGTTTGTTTTTGTTTTTGTTTTAGGTGTGGTTGTTAGTAACTGTGAGTTTGGCTGTCATTTTACTATACATGTCTTTTATCTTCTTATTCTTAGATAAGTCCCTTTAACATTTCATATAATAAGGGCTGGGTGATGATGAACTCCTTTAACTTGATCTTATCTGGGAAGTACTTTATCTGCACTCCTATTCTAAATGAAAGCTTTGCTGGATAGAGTAATCTTGGATGTAGGACCTTGCCTTTCATCACATTGAATACTTCTTTTCAGCCCCTTCTTGCCTATAAGGTTTCTTTTGAGAAATCAGCTGATAGTCTAGTGGGAACTCCTTTGTAGGTTACTGTCTCCTTGTCTCTTGCTGTTTCTAGTATTCTCTCCTTCACTTTAATCTTGGGTAATGTAATTATGATGTGCCTTGGTGTGTTCCTTCTTCAGTCCACCTTCTTTGGGACTCTCTGAGCTTCCTGGACTTCCTGGAAGTCTATTTCCTTAGCCAGAATGGGTAAGTTCTTCTTTATTATTTGTTCAAATAACTTTTCCACTTGTTGCTCTTCCTTTTTCCCTTCTGGTACCCTTATAATTTGGATGTTGGAACATTTAAAGATGTCCTGGAGGTTCCTAAGCTTCTCTTCATTTTTTTTGAATTCTTATTTCTTCATTCTTTTCTGATTGCATGTTTTTTTCATCCTTCTGGTCCACTCCATTGATATGAGATACCCAGCTTTCATTCCATCACTATTGGTTCCCTGTGCATTTTTCTTCATTTCAGTTATTGTAGCCTTCATTTTTTTTCATCTAATTTGTGACCAAAATCAACCAATTCTGTGAGCATCCTGATCACCAGTGCTTTGAACTGTGCATCTGATAGGTTGACTATCTCTTGGTTGCTTAAAAGTACTGGATCTGGAGATTTTAATTCTGTTTGAGCCATCTTTTTTTTTTTCTTTAGTCTGGTCATGCCCGTTACATATGAGGGGCAGAGCCTTAGGTGTTCACCAGGGCAGGGCACCCCAGTTGCTGAGTTGTGATGTTGTATGTGGGGGTGGGGTCCAAGAGGGAACAATGGTGCTTGCTCTGCTCTCCGTCAGACCTCAGTCCCTTCCACGGCTTCCCTGGAGCAAACTGGGCCCCTCTGGTGCCAATTCCTGTGTGGGTGGGCTTGTGTACCACGTGGGGCCCTCCAAGGACCTCTCCTGTGAGACTGGAAGTCTCTCCCATTGCCGCCTCAACCCCCACTGGTATTCTTAATCAGTGCCCCAAGGCTCTATTTCCCAGCGCTGGGATCCTGGGTTGCGCACAGTGCCTTGCTTCACAATTCCCACCTCACTGGGTCTGCTGGTTGCCAACCCTTGGCTGGGGTCTGCCAGCTGCCACTTGTGCACTCAGGGTCTGCCTGCTGTAGTCTGGCACGCCCCGGATGCCTTACCCACCCAGTCCCAACACACTCTGCTCTCTGCACCGCGATCTGCGCCCGGCTGCCTGACTCCACCCCTCCTACTGCTCTGGATGAGCATGTCTACCTTAACTTCTTGGTTGTCTGACTTCCAAACAGTTAAATTTTCTGTCAGCTCTGGTTGTTATTCTATTTCTAAATTGTTGTTGTCCCTATCTTGGTTGTGCAAGGAGGTATAGTGTGTCTACTTATGCCTCCATCTTGGTTGGAAGTCTGTTTATCTTTTCAAAGAACCAGCTTTTGGATTTGTTGCTCTTTTGTATCATTTTTTTTTACTCTGCTTTGTTTATCTCTGCTCTGATCTTTATTATTTCCTTTCTTCTACTCATTTTGGGCTTTGTTTGTTGTTCTTTTACAAGTTCCTTTAAATGTGAAGTTAGATTTCTTATTTGAGCTTTTTCTTGCTTTTTTTTTTTTGAGCTAGGCCTATAATGCTATGAATTTCCCTTTTGGGATTGTTCCCCTGTGTCCCACAGATTTTGGTTTGCATGTTCTCATTTTCATATGTTTCAAGGTATCTTTAGATTTCTTTCTTGATCTCATTGTTGACTCATTCATTGTTCAATATGTTGTTTAGTTTTCATGTCTTTGTGTATTTTTCAGTATTCTTCTTTGTGATTGATTTCTAGTTTATAACATTGTGGTCCAAGGAAATGTTTGATATGATTTTAATCTTAAATTTATTGAGACTTGCTTTGTGTCCTAACATGTGGTCTATTCTAGAAAACATCCCATGTGCACTTGAACAGCATGTATATTCTACTGTTTTGGGGTGAAATGCTCTGAAGATATCAATGAAAACCATTTGATCTAGTGTGTCATTGGCCATGTCTCCTTGTTGGTTTTCTGTCAGGAAGATCTATCCATTGAAATCAATGGGGTGTTAAAATCTCCTACTTATGATTGTATTTCTGTTAATCCTTCCTGTTATGTCCATCAAGACATATCATTCTCCTCCTGCCCCTCCCTCCTCTCCTCCCCTTCCCCTCCTCTCTTCCCCTCCC
>PVIA01011419.1:0-39314 GCA_004024845.1 Tonatia bakeri
GCCGGCCTGCAGAGGCCCCAGCCTGCACACCCACCTGGAGCTGCGTGGCGTAGTGCCCCAGCTTGATCTTCAGTAAGAACCCGTCTTCCCCCACTTGGTGCTCGGCCTTCTTCTGCAGCTCCTGCACCAGGCCCTCCAGGAGCTGGGTGGCCTTAATGTTCTCCTGTGGATTATCAATATCTATTGAGTCCCTAGGGGAAAGAAATTACATACATATGTATACATACATGCACATGAGCCTATGCAAATGCATCCTCAACACATCACGCCTTTCTTCGGCTACAGTGATTTCTACAGAACACTCTCTGCAAATTTTAGGCGAGTTCGACGTAAGTTGACCAGATGCCTACATCCACCCATTCCAAATCCACTACCGCCCTCAGTGGACTGCACAGTAGTTTATTTTGTTTTTACAAGGTACTGTTCTTTGTCCTCCTTCCTACCGACGTGTGCTTGTACTTACGCTACCCGCTAGGAAAGGAGGGACAGGGACAGTGCTGTGCGGACACCGAAGGAAACAAGGACTCTGACAATCCCCGGTTTACAGCTGCCCCTTCCAGGGTGCAGGGCCACAGGGTTCAGAATATTCTCCACTGTTTGTCCACCCTCAACCATGTCGCTAACTTCACATAGAGTGCTTCTTAGGTGAGACAACATTTACTGCTATTTCTGAGAAGCCTTGGAAATGAGATATTAAGACAGAATATTCTTGTAAGTCTTTACATCAGATACAGATTGGGGACCTGTAGGCATCAGATAAACCATTCTGTGGATTTTGCCGTAATTTGGAGCCATTTAACTGGCGACAGGGTCAGGACGGTGGGCCCTCCCTCCCTCCCCCCTCTGACCCCCATTCTCAACCCTGTAACTGACTCTTTGTTTTTTAAACAACTTAGGCAACAACTGGCTGTTTGGCGGGACTACATTAGTGAGAACAGCGACCAGACTGACGTAACACTCAGCTCCTGCTGCCCAGATCTGAAGCCAACGAGAGATCTGGCGGTGGCCAGCAAGTGCCATTATCTTGCCCTGGTGGGTGGCTCAGTTGGTTCGAGCGCCGTCCCATGCACCAAAGGGCTGTGGGTTCGATTCCCAGTCAGGGTGCATACCTAGGTTGCAAGTTCGACCCCTGGTCAGGGTGTGTATGGGAGGTAACAATCCATGTTTCTCTCTCACATCGATGTTTCTGTCTCTCTCTCTCTCTCTCTCCTTCGCTTCCTCTCTTTCTTTCTTGAAAATCAATAAACACATCCTCGGGTGAGGATTTTTAAAAAAGTGCTGTTACCTCTAACCCTATGGGGACAGCAACTGATTTCAAACAGAGGCACACATAGGTGTGCCCAGACACCGACAACAGACTTCATCAAATAAATAATACGCCCAAATCTGCATTTGGAGAAGGCAGTAAAGAAACCCAAATTCTGAATGTGTATGCTCGGCGGACTAAGTAAAATAAATATTAAATAAAAGCCTGGGTGGAATGCATGGCGGCCCTGCATGGCCCCCGCTGCGACCGGCAGTCACGCTCCGTGTCTGAGAAAGCCATTCTTGAATAGATCCAGTCTCGGAGACCAGGTACTGATGCTCGTACTTAATCCTCAGCCAAAAAAATTCTTTTTCTTAGCATACACACAAAGAGCGGAAGAATTTTATTAAAATCTTCACATTCTTGCCCTGGCTGATGTTGCTCAGTTAGTTGGGTTAGTCAGTCATCCTGCAAGGCAGAATGGCACCGGTCTGATTCTCAGCCAGGGCATGGTCCTGGTTGCGGGTTTGGTGTCTGGCTGGCGCATGCAAGAGGCAGCCAAGGGATGTTTCCCTCCCTCTCTTTCTCCCTCCCTTCCCCCCTCTCTAAAACAAATAAATATGTAAAAATCTTTATATTCTTAAGAAAACCAGAACTAAGGAAAATTCTAGACTTATTGGGGTGGTCATTTCATAAGTTAAATAAATGTCTAATCACTATATTGTACACCTAAAACTGGCATAATATTGTATGTCACTGTAATCAAAAAATATTTTTTAATGAAATAAAACTCAGATTTCCTTGAATATCAACACAAGCCGTGGAACATTCATTCAGTAAGAAAACTCGGGCCCCGACGGGGCAGTTCAGTCAGCGGGGCGTCGTCCTGCAACGTGTCAGGTTGCTGTTTCTCTCCCTCTCTTTCTCCTCCCTTCCCCTCTTTCTAAAAGCAAATAAATAAAATCTTTTTAAAAAGAAAAGAAGAGAAAGGACAAGAAAAGAAAAGAAAGAAAAGAAAAGATGACGACATGGGAAATCTACTAAGTGAAATTTTAAATCCACAGATACTTTCTATTAAGGTGTCTCTGAGCTCCCCGAATTGTCACAGCAGAGAAGGGAAAAGCACCACTGAGCAAGGGGCAGTCGACATGCTCACAGTTCGCTCTCTTTTTTCTCACTTAATTACACGAGGCTGAGATTTTTTTAATTGCCTAGAAAATTGCCTTCCTGGGGCTCTCTAGTTTCGGGAGAAAACTCTGCTACTAACACACAATTGTAATTATTCCAGGACGATGTCTGTGCCAGGTACCCAGCCCTCCTCCAACAGCAGCACAAAGGTTGGCTCTGCCCAGGCTGTCGAAGGGGACCCGCCACCCGCCGCGGTGGCGCAGGGCAGGACAGGATGGACGTGTCAGGTCAGACTGCCCGCTGGCAACCAAATGACAGGCGCCAGGCCCTGAGCGGAGCAGTGGACAGCCAGCTGCCTGGGGTGCAATGATGTCCATTAAACAGCTCAGCTACCAGTTTACTGCATTGTAGTACTTTGAAAGAGTTTTACAAACAATTCCCCCCCTGAATATATGAAGGTGATTTGGAAAATAAGAAAAACAAACATGCTCATTAAATCTGCCACCAAGATACAATCATAGTTAATGTTTTGATGTATTGTCTTTTCCTCTTTAATGTGTACACATAAGTGACATACAAATTTAAAAATGCCAGTGTCTCCATTGTTAAATTTGTTAGGAATACATTGGATTAAATTATGGGACTAGCCATACCTGATCTCTCCATTCAGCACTAAATTCCAAGTGGACAAGGGTTTTAATTTTTTTCATAGGAACTCTACGACCTACGACTGCTGGGCACCCTATGGGCACTCAAAACCTGTTTGTTAATTGTTCCTTTTATTAGCCATAATGCTCGAATGTTTGTAGCCAGATCTTACTATTCCAGGGGAGATATCCCATCTTAAAAATCCCCAGAGTTATTCCACCTTCCTAAAATCCCAGGTGATTTTTGTGACCTTTTTGTGGGTCACGATTTTTTCTTAACGTCCAAGTTTTGGAGCGTCCATCCTGCTATCTTCCCAAACGGCCTCGCTCTTGCCTCATGGCGCGTGGCAGAAGAGACCTGTGCACTCACCACGCCTGGCTCTCGATCCACTGGGACAAGTAGTGCCGGACCTCGATGGGGAAGTGCTGGCCGTACAGCGCCTGCATCTGGCGGAGGGCGTCGCCCTGCAGCTGCTGGGCCTGGATCCACACGGCCATGTCTGCGACCTGCTGAACAAACAGTCAGTGGTTTGGGTGTGTGTTTTTTTTTTCTTCTTCCCCTTTTAAATCCCCTAGAGCAAATATTCGTGCAGTTATAAAAGCTGCAGGTAAATGCTTTCTTCATCCCTCTCTGGCAGGCTGGAGGTCAGGGGTCTCGAATGGAATTTTGGCTTTTACACGTTTTATCCACGTGGGTCCTCAGCGAGCCGTGGAAAGCGACGTGCTGGGGTCTGCAAAGCTCCGACTATGGCCTGTGCTGAAGCCCTGTAGGCGAGTGTGCGAAGCTGGCATTAGGGGAGGAGCCGCTTGTCGCTGGGACACCCGAGACGCTTCCTTTACCTTTGTCCCAGACTGGACACAACAGTGCACGGCGTTTTGAACAATACATTGATGATCACTACAGTGATGATCAATACATCGTTAGCACAGGGAATTTTTAAAATTCACTGGTTTCAGATTTGGTATTTTGACTTCTAAGAAACACAATAAACACACTGCCATTCTGGAAGAGACCCAGTAAAAGCCCAAATAGCTAAAGCATGAATTGAACCCTGTGTATTATTATCACTGAACACCTACCCCACGATGCTTTGCACGGAAAAGGGCACAGACTTATCTGGATAAACGCCCCGAGGTCCACCTTCTGAGTTATTGCTAAGGAATGTATGAAGTAATGCTTTGTTAACTTACAGGCCTTAAAAATCCGTCTGACACAAAAACAATACATTCCAGCGAAGAGTCAGAAACAAGGACCGTTATATTCCAACCGTGGGTAGGTTTTTAAAACACGCTCTTTATTCCAGAAAAATGCTATTATAAAACTACCAAGGTGTCTTCTCAGGCCCACCTGAGAAGTTTTAATTCATGTGGCCGGAACTCTCTGGGCGTCGGCCGACAGCAGCGGCAATTTCACTCACGTACACGGCAGGGACCAAAGGCAAACTGTGCTCTAACACTCTGATCCACGATGCAGAATTTGGTGTAAGACCGGGCTATCTTGACTTCCATCCAAAACAGTTTGGCTACTCATTTGCACAATCCTCCCAAGAACTATGACCCAGTTGGGGTCCAGTGACGTAGACCCTGATTTTGTTGAATACCAGAAACTACACGTATGTGTCAGGGAACAAAAACCCCCATCTCTGTTAGTCAGTTGTTGTCCGATCGCGTAGCAGTGAGCTATTTATGGCAGCAGTCCGTCAGCCAGCAGCGAGGTGCGGGGTGGATGCCAGTTAGCTATTTTAGACTTGTGCCATGCTATAGAACACTTGAGCGGTGTATAACTTTATTTAGGGCTTTGGGGCAGGGAGGCTGGGATCGCTCAGATCACCCGAGACATCAGATTTCAATGGCTGAGAGTTTGCTAGGAGAAAGGGTTGGATTAGAAGAGCTTTCTCCATGTTAAAATAAAACATCTGGAAGACATTTAATTGTACAATATAATTTCTAATCAGATAAATCATATACCAAGATTTTGGAAACTTGGAACAGATACCAAAGCGTGTTTTCTTGGATAAAAGGTAACAGGGACGGAGGGTGGACGGGTGCGGGTGCTCAGGCAGACACACGTACGGGGGAACGAAAACAGAACGAAGAAAAGGGAGCAGGTATTTATCTCTTGCGGAGGCGGGAACCGGACAGAAGGAAGACCTCCCTCCTCATCGCTCTTCTCATGGATGTGAACGATCCAGCAGATCGGAAAATTATCTTGCAATCTCTGTATTCATGAACCGAACTGACCCAAGAGACAAAAGGAGGAAAAGTGCAGGAAAACTGTTCTCTCCTTCCAGACTCCTCAGTCCACCCGAATAAAAGAGCGCCCTGGTCACTGTCCTCCAGCTACTTAGTTTTCCTGCACGTCATTGACCACTTCCTGACGTTGCGCACATGTCAGTTGACTGTCTTCCCACCCGGGCGAAGTCGCCGAAACGCAAGGACTCCGCTGTGTCTGCGGCTCCCTCTCCCGGGCCCACAGCAGGGCCCAGCACACGAGCGATCGGCAATTTTTTGGTTGCGTACATAAATGTACGTACACAATTTGATCAAATCCATAAGCTCTTTTCTAAGTTATTATGGAACAAGATAAAAGTATGACATACCGAGGCAAGAAACTGGAACTTTGTAACTTGACAAGTCTATACCTACAGCGGTCTGTTTGTTCCTTAATAACATATACCACAATTTGTCATTTTCCCTTCTAGTGTTAGTTAATTGGTTTTTGCCCGTCTTCCCCACTGGACTCCTAAGAACAGTCGGCGCAGAGAACCCATTTACTCACTCCCCTGTCCCCAGGGCCCCGCACGGTGGCTCGCACGGGGAGCAGTCAGTGATTTTGTGAGTGATGAAGTGCATGCCGAATCCTGGGTGAACATTCCACGTGCCCTCTGGCTGAGCACACCCCAGGAGTCTGTCGTTGCTTCAGAAGGACCATGGTGACATGCCGTGTATACAGGGGCTGTGTACATGTCACACTGTTTATTTTGTCTCGTGTTTTACACCAGCTCTTCGTTTTTATCGAAGAGTGGAATGCTGAGCGCTTAGCATTTGTCAGAATATGTTTTATGGCCCTAAAGATCAACATGTCATAATAGTTGTTTTCTAAAATGCCATTTGAAGAACAGTAGCTGGTAAATATAAGGCGGTAACCACCTTATTTTGATAACTACAGTCTACTTTAATTCTACTACATAAAAATGCTTTGACAGAGCTGGAAAGTAGGTTTTGCCTACAAGTAGTCGAAAATGTGAAATAAACGTCTAATAAATAATAAAGAATCATTTTCACTTTTTAAAAAGATCTTATTTATTTATTTTTTAGAGAAAGGGGAAGGGAGGGAGAAAGAGAAGGAGGGAAACACTGATCAGTTGCCTCTCGCATGTCCCCAGCTGGGGACCTGACCCCACAACCCAGGCACGTGCCCTAACCAGGAACTGAACCAACGACCTTCGGTTCACAGGCTGGTGCTCAATCCATTGAGGCACACCACCCAGGGCCATTTTTACTTTTTAACTAAAAATTACATACTCGTATACGTGGACTATGAGGTGACGTACTGAGATTATCATGTAACAATTTCAAACAAACACGTAGTTTAGGGAAACCCCCCCTCGACTGTGTCTATGAAACCTAGACCCCGGGCAGCGCCTCCCCTCACACCTGTCGGAGTCTTCCTCCCCATCATCATCACCATCAGGCTGCACCCACACCTGGTGAGAGCCGAGCCCCGTGCCTCGCTCACCTGTCTCTCTGCGCCCCCGAGCGCTGCCCCACACCCGCAGCAGCTGGCCCACCCCTCCACTCACGCTCCCTCTGCTGGCTCAGGGCGGCTCCCTCTTCCCTGCGTGATGTTCTGACAGGGGAAGAGGTGTGCATCTTCGGTAAATCGTCACAGGGGTTTCTCCGAAGACTGGGAAATGGATTCGCCATCTCATTTTTAGCCAAAGACGAGAACTATGTGAGTGTTACTTAGTTGCACTTAGTGCTCATGAGCGTTCACACAACCCGAAACAGCCCTGGATGCAGAGTGCCGTACTGTCCGAAGGTACAAGGTATCTACGTCAATGTTCTGCATCCGGATGGATCCTAGGAGTCCCAAATAGAGTGGATCCTCGGGCACTTGGTTAAAAAAGGTTTCAAAGCTCATAATATTACAGGCTTATTCAACACCATAAACAGAAATGTTGACTAACAAATAAATCATGAGTGGCTGGGATTTAGGGATAATCTTGTTTCGACAATAAATACCTTTTTATTAGATGCTTTCCCTTTTAAAGTAAAATATAAACCTTTGTAAAGAAAAATATCACTTTCTCTGAAGACTCCTAGAACACAATGGCCAAAGGCCTGCCACAGCTCAGCTGTGGGGGGAGAGAAGTACTAAGTGCCTGATAATGGGGGGCCTCCGACGCAAATGGGGTGACTGAATGGATCCTAGCTTCTGGTGGGGGTGGGGTTTGCAGTGTGTGCAGGGATGTGGTTTGCTGGGCTCATGTGTACAATTTAAAGCATTTTATAATTTCTATCCTCCAGCTCACCCCATCCCAGTCTCTGGAACAGGGTCCAAGTTCTGGAGATGATGAGAAACTCACCCAAATAGAGTTCTGCAAAGGATTTAACCTCTTAAATTTTTTTTAAAAACTATTTTTGATTTTAGAGAGAGGGGAAGGGAGGGAGAAAGAGAGGAAGAGAAACATCGGTGTGAGAGAGAAACACTGATTGGCTGCCTTCCGTATGCACCGGGACTGGGGACTGAACCTGCAACCCAGGCATGTGCCCTGACCAGGGACTGAGCTGCCAAACCTTCGGTTTGCGAGATGAAGCCCAACCAGCTGGTTAAAGCATGAATTATTAACAACAAATATTTTTTTAAAGATTTTATTTATTTATTTTTAGAGAGGGAAGGGAGGGGGGGAGAGAGAGAGAGAGAGAGAAACATCAATGTGCGGTTGCTGGGGGACATGGCCTGCAACCTAGGCATGTGCCCTGACTGGGAATCGAACCTGCGATGTCTGGTTCGCAGCCCGCGCTCAATCCACTGAGCTACACCCGCCAGGGCATTAACAACAAATATTTTGATTCATCTAATAAATCATTCCAGAAATGAGATTGAAAAATGAATTAAAATAACATTCATTAGTGTTTTACCCACCAGCAGATCTACCATTTACTCTCCTATACTGAACGCTTACTATATTATTTATTACTGTAAGCGCTTCTATGAATCTGCCATTTAATCCTCACAAAACCCTAGGAGGTAGGCACGATCATTATCCCTGTTTTGCAGAGGAGAGACTTGACTCGGCACATCAAATGGGATTGTAAAATGGTGTGACATCTTTGGAAAGCAATTTGGCGATTCTTCAAAACGTTAAACGTGGAACTCCCACGCGGCCCAGCAGTTCCACTCCCAGATACATGCCTCAGAGGACCGAGAGCGCATGTCCACAAACACTGTGTGCAAATGTTCACAGCAGCGTCATGCCCAGCAGCCCAAGTGCACAAATGACCCAAAGGGCCATCAGTGGATGGATGAGTAACATGGACGTAAGTGGAAACATAAAATGGGTGAAATGGAGTATCATTCAGACATAAAAAGGAATCAAGTGCGGATACATGCTATAACATGGGGAACCTTGAAAACATTCTGCTACAGATAAAGCAGCCCGACATAGAAGGCCACACGGTGCAAATTCCACTTACACGGAATGTCCAGAGCAGGCAAACCCACAGGAACAGAGTACACTGGTGGTCGCCGAGGGCTGGGGTAACGGGGACGATGTGTCATGGGTGCAGGTTTCTTTTGCGGACAGAACATTTGCTCCAGGCGCCCCCACGACTGAGGGGCACCCTCTGGGCCGAAAGCGGGTGATCTGGCCCCAGAGCCTGTACTTCCACCCCCCACCACACTCCCTTTGTCGTGAGGACTTGTGGTGCCTGGTCCTAGTATGTTTTGTACTTTCCTGTATGTTTGCTGTGTTTCATAGTTTAAAGTAAAAGAGTAAGAGATTAGGATAAGAAACCAAATATTATAAGGCTCTGATTTGGGCCAACGCTTGGGCTAGCTGGCAGATGAAACAGAAGGTGCGTAAACACTGCTTCCCAGCTGAAGAGTGTAAGGCAAGGAATTGGGATCCAAAACTATGAACCGCATCAGCTCCACTTAAAGACGAGAGGACTCTGGAGAAAATACGAACAGCAAGTTCCCCATCTGTGTCCATGTGAATATGATTACGTGTGTTCAGTGGTGGGGGTTACCCAGTAGTAGGAACTCGGAGGGACAGAAAAATACTGAGTAGCAATAAAGGATTAAGACTTTTGTTCATATTAAAATTGGCCTGACATCAAGTAAGAAGGTCAGAGTAAAACTTTCCCATCTAGAAGTAGGTCAATACCAGAGCCATCTGCTCTTAAAAAAAAAAAAAAATTCTAAACACTGCTTTATAAGCAATCAGGAAGACAATTCTCTGACAAAATCAGATTATTAAACAGATGGGATGAGAACAGAAAGAATAAAAGTATTTGGCTCACAGAGAAATAAACAAGGAAAAATTTGCCCAGGCAACACAGAGATGATATAATTCTGGGAAGACAATCAGTCATAAATCTTTACGTCACTGCCAAATCATTACATAGTATTTTGGGAAGAGGAGAAAAAGTGAGGGGGGCAGGGGGCGCGGGGGAGGGCATGAGGGAAGAGGAAGGGCAGCTAAATAGAAAGACCAAGCCTTAATCAGTGGGTTTTCACCTATTTAAAATGCTCACCCAAACACATCTGGGCCCAACACACAACCCCAGAAATAAAGAGCGGACTCAGATAAGGGTCGTCGGGGGTATTATTCGTTGGAGGACAGGATGTTCACGCAGGGTCAGAGCACTGCCTCGCATATCAGCTCTTCACGAGGGGCAAAGGCATGTTTTCAGGGGGAGAAGCTGGCGGACGACACCATAACCGGGTGACCAAACACCCCCAATCACGGGGCAGGGCAACACCTGACGCCTCCAGAGGCGATGCTCCGGAATAACACTCGAAGTACACGTCTGACCTCCGCTTGTGAAGACACGGTCAGACAGACAGACTGTGAGACTCTGACGAGGACAGGGAGACGGAGACCTGCTCCCGAGTGAGGGAAACCGAGGCCACACAGTAGCCGCCGGCGCGTGATTCAAAACGAGAACACGAAGCGCGAAAGGGTGTGACTGGGACGATGAAAAATTAAAGATTTTAAACTGGACTTTAAAATGGCCTGTGTTGGATATCACTGTCAATGTTACAGTTTTTAAGAATGATTTGAGGTTATGTGGAATGACCTTGTTCTCGATGCATACTTGAGCATTTATCAAGGATGTGTCAATACTCAAATACGTATCAAGAACATACCCAAGTATGTGTCAAGACCATACTCAGATACTCAAGGGTAAAGTCATGACGTCTGCGACTCACTCTCAAAGGAGAAAGGGAGAAGGAGGCATTCGTCACCTGAACGGAACAACTGTTAACCATCGGTCAGTCTAGGCAAAGTACACAGGAGTGTTCTTTGTTCTAATTCTTTCAACTTTCCAGTAACTTAAAAGTTTTTCAAAATCACAAGGGTAAAAGTCTATTTAAAAAGGCAATGAGGACAGAGAATTGACTCTCATCTGGAAACTGTCTCGGGCAGCACATAAAAACCTGGACTTAAGACGCGGCTGAAGCCGGCAGGACGCTACCGTCCGAGCCAGGTCCCCTCCCGCCTCGGCGGCCGCAGCGTGAACGCAGGAGCGTTCTCATTCTCTCTGTGTTGAAATCCGTTTAGCGGTGTGAACGGCCCCTTTGGGAAGAAGCTGCATCACTACCGTTTTCCAGATCACTAAAGCGCTGGCTGTCTCCCACAGGTAACGGCCGTCTGCACTATGGAAAAGAAAGAAAGGATTCCAGGCTGCGGAGCACCCCTGTGAGCCTCCGAATTCCTAGTGGAGACCTGCATCGCTACCCACTTCACACTGCTCGTCGCTAAGACCAACTCATCTGAGGACGTGTCTCTTGCACAGCGTGAATCCTGTAGTTCAGGAAATAAAAACTCCGCGGCCTCTACCACATGCTGGGTTTCTGTGCCATGAACGAGAATCCCTTCCCTCTTATTACCGTTGAGAATTACAGTACTAGGTGCTCACCTAGCAAAATCTGCTTTGGAGAGCACCTCACAGTAGGTCTACTCCCAGGGACAGCCTTAGCCATTAGTGTAGTACGCAAGGGTGAGAGACTGTGCATAACCTAAGCGGCCGAAGCAGGACAGCGGTTAAACAATAATGTTTTAATCTGATGACATATCACGCAACAACGAGAAAAAGGACTCATGGACGTGGACCACAGTGTCGTGATGGGGGGAGGGAAAGGGGACAGGGGGATAAACGGTAATGGAAAAATACTGTAAAAAATTAAAAAATGCAATAGAAAGGCTATGTTGAAATATAAGGCCATGCAGACACGTGTTCTCAAGTGCAAGTAGAAGCATGTTACATGAAAAGCCTGCACAGTACGTGTGCTGGAGGACAGCTGTCCGAGGAAGGTCAGCAAGAACAAAACAACCATTATATTTACTTGATTTACTACCTTTAGGTGAATTGAGTTTGGGGACAATTTTGTAAAGTACTCACTAAATTCTGTTTAGGATGTAAAACTCAAAATGTAAATTTAATAATCTCGGGCAATCGGTACAACTCACTGTCCCACAGGAACCAAGTATGAGGGGACATGCAAAAGACACAGGAACACCTTCTCCCAACACGACAGCATCCGGGCTATGGCACGGTCTCACGAACTAGGTTCTCTGATTCCAGCAGGGCATGACATAGTAAAAATTCAGAATTATAAAAATTTTTAAAAAAGAAATGCAAGTCTGTCAATTTTCAAATATATAGCAATTTACTGTGTTTTCAAGTAGTGGTTCAAGATCATTAACAGCTAAGATTAACATGTAACTTTGACATGCATATAACATTTTACTTAAAGCCTTTATTCTTTCATTTAATAAACGTCTTTTTCTAGAAATAGTGTAAAAGTAAACGGCACAAAATGTATTTTGAAATAGTTTTTGAAGTCCAGAAGAAATTAAAAAGTATAGACATGGAAAGCAGGTGAAAAAAGATACACCACATTTCGGTAATTCTGAACCTGAGCCATCCCTCTACAGAAAGGCGTTACACAGACTCCCTCTTATTCCGCGTGTGTCTGCAGATGTTCGCGCCCACGATCAGGGTGCCGCAGGGGAGGAAAGGTAGCCTGGACGTGAGACCAGTCTGGAGACGCGTGATCTCCAAGGGAATGGAGTCTGAACTTAGAAGGTCTAATTGGGATTTCTGAAAGAAATGTGGAAAATAAAAGAGGAAAACAAAGAGTACTTGGGAAAGTCACACTTCTAGACAAGCAATAATGTTTCCTAGGTTCACCTTTGGCTTTTTCCATCTCTGACGCGACCAAGCACCCGTCTCTGAGAACGTGCGCTGACTGTTATCGCGTGAAGTACGCAGAAAACCACTCACAGCAACGCAGAAATTCCTTTTTCAGAGCGACACCCCCTTACCCCTAGGGACACACCTGAACACCACTGGCCTATGAGAAGGCCCTTGACAGTTCAAGGGTAACATTCAAGGCCTCTAGAGGCTACAGTTGTAAGATCAGACCCCAGAAAGCCACAGCCATGGGTTCCTAAACATGCCCCCGCCCAAAGGCCAACAGAACTGGGGGCAATCTTCCTGTTTTGTTGACACCAACTTACCTTGCGCCCAGAATCTACATTTATAACCACACCGAGCTGTGTGCTCCCTCTTGGATTCCTCGCTATCTCAGTGAGGGGGGCAGCTCGGGCCGGTCTCTGTGAATAGAGAGGAGGCAGTACTGCAGGGCGGTCTTGCTACGGAGGTCCCGAGAGGATTCTCCCTAAGCTGCACCGCACACTCTCACGTGCCTCAACGCCAGCGCTCACCCAACATTCCCCTCTACCAGCAGCAAGCTGGGGAAAGAGGCCGAACCACAGTGGAAACGCACGCCTCTCAGCCGACCCGGACCACAGCGCAGGAGACTGCCGTTTCCCGCACCCCCTCCTCTCGGGCTGCCGCACTCTCTGCAGGCACCACAGTCATAATCTACTTCATTCTTGCTAGCAGCCATTTGTATGTAGATCCCTCAAAAAAAAAAAAAAAATTGAAAAGGAACCTAAGTATGTTTTTGTTAAAACAGAGAAATGCCTCATCAGCTAGTTCCTTTGTCTGCTCACGGGATGATGTCCCATTTGTGAAGCCAGACAGACTGCAGATTTCAGGGGCCATGCCAGCGTGCGGGGGGGCGGGGGGCAACACCGGTGGGAAAGGAGGGTCCCACAACTGGCAGCAGATGTAACGAAGCTACTTCTAATTCTGAGATGCAATGACATTTAAATGAGGGCTCACCGTGTCTTAAGAAAGTCAAAATGTTTGGCCTCTCGGTGGAAAAAGGCTATCCAATATAAAAAGTAATAACAACATCAGAACATTCAACAGGAAGGTGAATTAAAACTGGGCACAAAGTTACCTTTCCCGCAGCATTAACAGTGGCACTCTGCAATCAAGTACAGTTACTTTTGCCAAAACAAAGGCATCTTTCTGGAAACAGATTCATTCTCTCTCACTCTGTGTCTACTGGGATATCTCTGCACCGTGAACTTGAGTGCACGGTCCCGCAACACACCACGGGTGCACTGAGAAACTCCCACCTCTTAACCAACAGCTTTGCACCAAGCCATCAGCCAGGATAACGGCTTCTGCGTCTCTGTTCTTTCGCAGGCTGCACGGCTACAGGAAGAAGCAAAGAGCAGCGATTTCCTTCCAAAAGGTCAGCTGCCTCAGACAGACCAAACAGAAAGCAGTTAATTCTTGCCAACTTCCCCTCCTGCTTCTGCAGCTTGTACGCAATAGCGTTCGGTTTCCCGTAAAGCTCCAAAGAAAAACAAAGCAAAGGCGAGACCCGCAACCTTGAAGTGTCTCACTGGACGACGTGAAACACACCGGGGCCACACGGGTCAACAGCAGCGGGACCGTGAGGAACAACCAGAGTTAATGACGGACCGAACCCCGAGGAAAAGGACAGGGCTGGGACCGTCCTGGAGTTTACACTAACACTCCAGAAGCCGCTACCTAAAAATAAAATGGCATTTGGGCTACAATAAATGTGACAACGTGGAAGGCCCCTAGTTGATTGACATAAAAATAAATCTTCAGCTTTCCTCCTCCCAAACTGAAGCCAGACTGTCACCCAACACACTGAGGCACTGGCCAGGTTCCACGCCGACAGCTGGTGGGAGCGTGTATGCCGACGGCTACGTGGTTTCTTAGATTAGACACGGAGAAAAGACTGCACAATTTCGAGCAAAAAAGGGAAAGAGGACAGAAAATATGATTTTAAATCTTCTTTAGGTAGTAACCCCGAATAGTTACGAAATATTAAAAACCCTCCCACCCCCAAACAACCAACACATTCTTGCATATACTTTTTAAAATTAAGGCGGCATCTATGCATTCAATCTTCTTAGAGGCAACAAATTAGATCCTTTTGAATATAAAAGTGAAGGAGCCCTGGCTAGGGTGGCTCAATGGACTGAGTGCTGGCCTGCGAACCAAAGGGTCACTGGTTCGATTCCCAGTCAGGGCATGTGTCTGGGTTGCAGGCCAGGTCCCCACTTGGGGGCGCGTGAGAGGCAACCACACATTGATGTTTCTCTCTCTCTCTCTCTCTCTCTCTCTCCCCCGCCTTCCCTTCCCCTCTCTCTAAAAATAAGTAAAATCTTTTTATTTCCTTAAAGAAAGAAGGAAAAATGACTTAAGTTTTCTCAACCAGATTGGTTTCTGCACACAAGCTACAAGAAAGCGTGGCGAGTCCCGAGGAAGGGCTGCTGCAGCAGGTCACAGGGTTCTGTGTGGTTTCGACACACCAGTTTCAGGCTGTGGTGGCAACAGAGGCACCAGACTTTTTCTGCGACTCGCTTGTGTTCTAAAGATTCTAGGCTTTGACGGTGGAGCGTACATAACTCATTCTGGGACTACCTCCTTTGAAAGGAACACAGTGCGGGGCGCAAGGAAAAACTTGTTCGTTTGTGGGATATGCTAAGCTAGCTACTGCTCTAAACACCAGAAACCGTTTCGTGTTGAAAACAGAACAAAAGACTACATTCCCGAGCCTTTCCTAGACTTCGCCGCCGAACTGCGAACAACAACAAAGGGAGCACGAGCAGTAGCAGGAATAACGGTAACCGTTACAAGGAGAGACCCTCGAGGAGCTGTTACTACGTCACGAACTCATGCACCACCTATGCCCTTTGCATGCACAGACTGAATTAACCCTCACGAAAAAGCTGTGAGGCGGCACCATTACCCTTCTCATTCCACGGATGAGAAAACTGGCTTCGGGGTCAGAAACCTGCCCCGAGTCCTGCAGCAAGACGGCCGCCCACCGGCCCTTCCCTTGCCCGCGGTCCCCACCCACCCAAGTGAGTTCTTCCTGGCAGCGACACCTGGGGTTTAGGGCCACTCTGTGATGAAAGCTACAAAGCGAATTAACATATGTGCCACTCACAGGCAGATACGAAAAACCATCTGACACTCGAAAACGCTGTATATGGGATTTCCTTTCCTAAAGGCGAGAGGACATGGAGAGGAGAGATCTTCCGACAACCAGAGGGGGCCGTGTCAGGGGTCTGGTGGTTCGCCTTCACTCCTCCAAGTCGACCACAAGTCAGCTACAGGCGTCAGAATGCAAAGGGAGGTGTGTGTGTGGTGGGGGAGAAGAGCGAGAACAGGTGGGGGGTAGGCGACCTTCCAAAGAGGCCAAAACCTAGATCTTGACTACTTGTGGCCAGAAAGAACACTGGGACGTTTCCTGCAAGAAGCAGAGTGGTCGGTTCCACTTGCTGTATTTGTTCCCAAATTCCTTACTGGTTTTCCATGAAGCATGCTGTTACCCATTCCCAACATTTACCAGGGAGCATCCTGATCCCTGGTTTTCTCATTAAAGCGACAGTAATCATTCATGAGAACGAGAACACAGCTGGTGAGATATTCTGGTGGGTGAAACAACATGGTCAAAGACACTGAAGTCGGTTGTCACCCGGGTAACGGTCCACATTGTACCAATAATTAAATGTCGACGCAATGCTGATGTGCACGTGAAGTTACAGCCCAGATGCAAATGATGACCCCGATGATGAGGAATGTGGAAATCACCTCGTTACTGGGCATAGTGTATGTAGGTTAAATAACCGGCTGAACGTGAGAAGACCATCTGGGTTCGCCAAGCCATGCCATGAGAAGCACCGAACTTTTTGGACTATAAGACACACTGGACCATAAGACACACCTGGGTTTAGAGGAGGAAAATAGGAAAAAAAATTTTGAAGCAAAAAATGGGGTAAAATATTTAATAACATAAATAACACAGGCTGCTGCCCCCCGCCCCAGCGAGCCAGGTACGCTACATTCGGACTGTAAGATGCACCTCCACTTTCCTCCTAAATTTGGGGGGGAAGTGCATCTTACAGCCTGAAGAATACGGCAGTTACTCCCCCGTGGAAGACGTCTGCGTCTAGGTGCTGTGCGGGACGCGTCAAGGGAGGCCAAGAACCGGAACACCCATGCAGCTAATCTCTGCGCACGCCTAATCTTGAACACCTTTCCCTTAAAAAAGAATCAGCACAGTACTTGTATCCTGTGCCCCTGATCATTCTGATCATCCCAGGTTTAAAAGATGAACTGCCTTCCCACCCGAGGACGAGGACATGCCCTCCCCTCTGGGCATCGGAACCGAAGCAGTTGCGACGCACCTGTTGCTTCCAGCCCTGTGAGTGGCCCCGGGGCAGGAGCCGCTGCTGGCTGATGTTGATTCCTTCAACACAGTCCTCGGTGCAGGGTAGACGTTCAAAAATCGTGGGTTAAATCTAATTCTGGTAGACCTTCGACTCACAAAAAGAACTTAAATGGGGGGAAATGGCTGCTAGGTCAGTTATTTCCTTCAAGATGTTATTTTTAACGCTGTGGAGCTCATTGACTTGGGTCCTTATTACAGGAATAATGAGACTGAATCACACTTTATAGAAACTGTGACGGGGGTGTTGACTCATCATCGGTGCTAATCAAGGTAAGTATAATCGCCAGTGGCACCATCCCATAAATATCGTGACAAGTTTGTAAAACAGAGCTAACACCTCACGGCGGCAATTTCAAGAGAGAGAATTACATGAAATGGGATGATGCTAATGTGAGCGGAAATTCCCCCAGAAAGCTTTTTCTTTATGCACACCAAACTGTTTCTCCTAATTATGCCTCAAAAAAAGAAGCTGGGTACGAACGAAAAGCATGATGTTTACCAACAGTTCACGTCTTTGGTTCCCACGCACACTACCGAATGCAATCCAGAATGGTTTGTTACCGTGCCAAAGCGAGAGGATACAGTGCTGCAGACTAATTAGCACTGGGAGGATGACTCAGGACGCAGGGCACCGGTCGGACAGACCGGGGGCCCGTTACTTATCTCCTAGGGGTTCTTCGGCCGCGGGATCGAATGCCAGCTCATGCAGCTATTTCGGTAAACACAGCCGTGTTTGCCGGCAGACTATTTTTCAGTCAGGACGTATTTCCATGTGGCAGAGTAAATTCTGCACATGAAAATACAGTCTTGAATTGCTATGGATGTCCCCTACCCCTGCCAAAAATGACAAGCTGCTCGCTCAAAAGCTGTCACTAATTAGCAGCTGCTGCTGTGGAGAAAACCCAGCCCAGTGCCAAGGAAAGCATACGGAACTGGCCCTGAGACAAGGAATGGGAAACGCAAGAATCTATTTGTGACTAGTAAACTTTCAAAGTGCTGGCAATCTAAGTGTGGGAGGCCGGGGTGGGGGGCAGGGCAATAATGGCGATAGAGGGCCATTCATATTTGAGCAGGGAGGACTGGAAGGGTCTCCTGGCATCCCGAAAGTCCCCGGATCCCAGGGCGCTGAGCTGACTGAATTCCATCATGACCATTTCCCCCTCCCCGACTTTGGTATGGGGTGACTTTCACTGTCAGTCCTTCTGCCTCTGGTGTACTAACACCCGCAGTTGTAGGCATCACAAAAAACGGAATTAAAAAAATACCTTTCACATTCTCATTGGCTTCGGCCTAAACTCTTATGGTTGGATCTGGTCATTGACTCCCCTCCTCTTTCCAAGTTGAGAAAATAAAGTCCAGGAAAGCAGAAGCGATCTGCCCAGGGCAAACGAGCAGTGGATGTACTGGCAGGAAATCTCTTTTTCAGCCCTATGTTCAATTCAGTATATGAGGCTCCAAAACCGCCCATAGATTAAGATTCTGCATGAAATCCATACCGCACAGGCTGCTTTTCCAATCATTCTCCAAGGCTCCCCCTCACTCTCTCCACTTCTTTACCAATCAGATCTCCCAGTATATTTCTTTTTCCTCAATAAGTTAGTTTCTTTAAAAAAAAAAATAAGGATATTTTCTCCTTAGTTTTGGTTCCCCTCCTCTTTTCCCTCTTCCCTCCAGGCAGACTGACAGAGAGCCACTACTACGTTATTTATATTTGGATAATAGGGTCAGGTTGTCTCTGTAGCAACTACTAAAAAAATGAAACTGAAAAAGAAAGAAAAAGGGAGAAGGGAAGGCAGGCAGGGAGGGACAGACAGGGAAAGAAGAAGAAAGGGGAGGGGGAGGAGGGGAGGGGAGGAGGGAGGAGGAAAAATACAAAGAAAAACGGAGGAAAAATCATTATGAGCATATAATTTCTTAAGGAAGCTGCAATCAAAACCTCTTTAGTAGCTGCTGCCATTTACGTAGAGTTTGTTTTAATGACTATATAAACAATTACAATGACGTACCGGTAATTTTCCAGTTCCGAATCAGGCTGTAACAATGGAAACAATTTGCTTTATGAAACACGGAGACAGACTAATCTTCGATATTATTGTCAGTGCAGGTTTATCAGCAAGACTTGGAGGAGATAAGCCCACAGATCAGGAATCACATTTTCAAAGCTTCAATACCCTCCTAGCGGCAGGCAACAAGCTGTTGGATTGACTTGTTTGGGGGTCCGCACTGTGTATGCACCCCTGGCTAGGTCTGGGTACGAAGAAAAAACTAGAAATCGGGGGGGAGAAAAAAAAATAGCCCTGGTTGGTGTAGCTCAGTGGATTGAGCGCAGGCCTGTGAATCAAACAATCACCAGTTTGATTCCCAGTCAGGGTACATGCCTGGGTTGTGGGCCAGGTCCCCAGTGGGGGGCACATGAGAGGCAACCACACACTGATGTTTCTCTCTCTCTCTCTCCTTTCCTTCTCCGCTCTCTAAAAATAAATAAATAAATAAAGTATTTTATTAAAAAAACTAAGCCAGACACAGAGGGACAAGTACTATATGACCCCACTCATATGAGGCACCCAGAGCAGTCACATTTGTACACAGAAAGCATCTGCTCCCAAGGACGGGCGGGAGGGAGCGGGAGTTGGTGTCTGATGGATACAGCTTCAGTCGGGGAAGAGAAGGTTCTGGAGCTGGATGGTGGTGACTGCATGACAATATAAACACACTTAACACCACAGCATATCCTTAGTGCCATTTAAAAATGTTTAAAATGGTAAAAAAAAAAATTTTTTTAATGGGGAGAAAAAAGCCAGTTCTTAACTCTGAAATCCAGAGGAGACCGAGAACTGGCTTTCCCTTCTCTTCTCTCTTTTCCCCAGTGACAGGCGGGCTTTCAGCCCTCCGGGGGGTTGAAGCGGTCTCCAAGCAAATCTCTCTGGAGAGTCAAGGGGAGTACACGGAGTGGAGGCACCCTCAGCACCGACCAATGCTCACACTCAGAGAAGCACATCTGCCCACCACACACACACACGGGTGTGACGGACCCTCCTGTGAAACAGGAGGGACTTGTTGGAACGAAGACCCAACTGAGCACCTGTCACGCGCCAGGCCCCACTCCAGGAACCGAAGACCTGGCAGGGAACAACACAGGTGTGTCGTCATGGAACTCACTCACGCCCTAGCATCTACTATGAGATACTTGACAGTTTAAATAAACACGGTCTACACTACGGTTTCTCATTTTTGTTTTTAACGTTCTTTTTATTTCTGTTGGGGGGAACAGGACACCACTTGAGTATTGCAGAACCTTAACAGGTAAACCACAAAGTCTATGCATTCAAACCAATATCTGGAAAAAGTTTTCAAAGGATTTCAACAAAATCCGAGTAACAAGGGTGATGACTAGTTTTTGTTAAAGGCTCGACAACGTGAAAGCCATTCCTTATGAAACCAGGACGTCTGCTCGGCCCTGCTGAAAGGTGGTCACATTTATGGGGCTACGCTATGTACAAAGCAAACGGGATGCCACAGGTAAGGTCATTTCAATGTGGTGTTAGTCCAGCTCTCCCCCCAGCACACACAGTCTTACTTAGAGGGTAACTTTCGTGCTCACCACGATCAAATCACTTATCCTTCAGAGACGATCTGAGGATTCAGTCTCTACAAGGGACTAAACATATGGAGCATGGAGTTAAAAATTCACAGTGAGACTCAAGCTTCTGCCCACCAGCAAACAGAAGCACGAGGTGGCAGGTGGCTAGCAAACATTTAATTTCTTCTTTTTCCCATGGAATAAAATATAGGTCAAACCCTACTAACACAACAAATGCCATCACAGTGAAAACCCACGTGTAAGAAAAGTATTTTGAAATATCTGAAAATACACCACCTGTTTCTCAAGTCAACACAATGATCTTTTATTCAATATAATGAATATAATGAATTTTAAAACAAAAGAATCACACTCCTTGGAATATAATAACTTTTGTATAGGTTCTTAAATTTTCATCTAAGAAAATATTTTAAATATTCTAAAGTAAGCTGCCATATTGTATTGGGAAAAATATTTTTCCTTTCTGGAAATAATCCTCAATTTTATTGAGACATTAATGACATTCAGTAAAGTATAACAATTTTTTTTCTAAGATTTTATTTATTTATTTTTAGGGAGAGGAGAAGGGAGGGAGAAAGAGAGGGAGAGAAACATCAATGTGTGGTTGCCTCTCAAGTGCCCCCCACCAGGGACTTGGCCCACAACCCAGGTATGTGCCCTGAATGGGAATTGAACCAGCAACCCTTTGGTTCGAAGGCTGGTGCTCAGTCCACTGAGCCATCCCAGCCAGGGCTATATCAGAATGTTCTAAGTGTTATAATTAACCTACTTGTGGCACCATGCTGCAATAAAGGGGTTCCGAAAGCACTCCTTACTAAAAGATATGGGATGTTTTATTTGACATGAAAAAGCCAACTGGTTTGGCTTAGATATCAGCCAATATTCAAAGCCACATAGAAGTTCCATTCATTTCTTCAAAGGTTCCTTCTAGGATCAGATCTCTAAAAAGACCATTAAGAAGGCCTGAAGAGTCAAGGGCACTGGGGCTTAGGCATTACGGAGGTTCCAGAATCTCTTTACCAAGATGCACCTCTAAAACCCTGTTTGTTCAGTCTTGAACACTCAGAGTTACCACCACCTCGTGCGCAGAGAATTAAAAATTACTCCCCTCCCTTAGGTTCCTCCTAAGACTAGGCTAATATCAGGAGGGGCAAAAGTCACTTTTGAAAGGAGAAATTTCATCTGTAACTAAAAGATCCCAAATTCCAAGCTTCAACTTTAAGCATATCATAAAAATGAATAGTAGCTAGGACCAAAAGAATACTATTATTTTCTAGGCAAACTCTGTTTCAAACATTCCCTCAAAGAAAGACAAAATAGAAACGGTCTAAAAGTAATTTGATAGTTGAGTAATATCTAAAGCAGAATGGGCTGTTTTAGTTTTAGAGTTGTAAGTAAGCAAGTCATATAGGTGACAAGGGACAATTTAGGCTGATGCATCCAAGTTCAACACTCAGGCCGTTACACCCCCCTGTAATAAAACAAGCAGGGCCCAGCCTCTTCCCTGCACCCACTTTCTCATCACCTTACAAATAAAATTATACTCCAAAATCCATGTGCATGCTTGTTGTTTGGAACAGAGAATATTTTCTCACAGAGACAAAGTTACAAAGAGATGAAAAATCCCTAGGTAAACCCCCAAACCCCAGCTGAGCAACAATCTTACAAAACCCAATCACCCTTTATAATTTTGTTTCGTGCGCTAGCTATTGGCGGGCCTATCAGTGGGGACAGTCCTTCGGGAGGGCAGTTGGCCCTATCTACGCAAGCAGCTCGGCCACTCCATTTCCAGAGCTCACGTGCAGGAGACGGTCTGGTAAGTGCAAAAATATATATATACACTCAGTCCAAGCACGTGCACCCGGCGTCATCACTAAAAGTGAAAAACTGGAAACAACCTAAACATCCATTGATAGATCGACTAAATTATGGCAGGGTTATACAATGGAATACTTTCAAGTGTTAAAGTCGATGGATATTTATTAAGTTTCTGAGGAAACAAGTTCCTCCGGAGCCCCTGAATGACAAGATCAGACTAGAGGTTTGCTTTTTTTTTTTTTTAAAGATTTTATTTATTTATTTTTAGAGAGGGAAGTAAGGGAGAGAGAGAGAGAGAGAAATATCAATGTGCGGTTGCTGGGGGACATGGCCTGCAACCTAGGCATGTGCCCTGACTGGGAATCGAACCTGCGATGCCTGGTTCGCAGTCCGCGCTCAATCCACTGAGCTACACCAGCCAGGGCTAGAGGTTTGCTTTAACTACACGTGGATGATTTATCCCTTCTCCGTAGTTTCTGAGTCCACTGCCTGTGGCAATGCAGGGCTGGTTGTTTGTATCAGGTGCTTGCCCCCAGAGTCCAGGAGCCTCCTGGAGTGAAGCAGAGGTTTATGTGCACATGTGTTTCACTGGGAGGAGAGTCCATGGTTCCACCGGAACCTCAAAATGGCCCCCTAATCCCCAAAGGGTTAAGAACCGCTGGCACATACAGTTTAATGGGTCAAGGTGTCGTCTAACTTTGCCTTAAAAAGCAAATATGACTGTACAGTCCACTCATTCACTAGTTAACAAATATTTACTCAGTACTTACTAAGTCTCACCTTAATTGGTAGCCAAATTACCATAAAATTTTGGAATACATTTCTTTATTCACGTTGGAAGTATTTTAAACACGCTCCCCCCCCAACCGCCCCTCAAAACTTCAAAAAGTCTTCCAGGAGCTAAGAGACAAAAAGGAGATTAAAAAGTTTCAAGCAAAATTATGTTTGTGTCTTTTAAATCTTACATACTTTTTTTGCATCTTTTGTCATTTTTTTTTTTGCATCTTTTGAATCTTACATACATTTGAATTCTTTAAAGAGATAACCTTCTGGTGTATGGACTGGAAAGACTTATCTTTGAGAAGACAGCCAAGTTCTCAAAATCGGATCAAGACAAGCAACACGAACAAGTACCAGTTTTAATGAGAAAAGCGATACATCACTTTATACACTGACTTAAAAATCTCTTAAATGGACTGCTGCCATCATTATAAAACATACGATGCAAGCCCTGGCTGGCATAGCTCAGTGGACTGAGCGCGGGCTGCGAACCAAAGCATTGCAGGTTCGATTCCCAGTCAGGACACACGCCTGGGTTGCAGGCCATGTCCCCCAGCAACCGCACATTGATGTTTCTCTCTCTCTCTCTCTCTTTCTCCCTCCCTTCCCTCTCTAAAAATAAATAAAATCTTAAAAAAAAAAAAAGTTTGACAATGAAAAGATCAACAATTAAAAAGCTTTAAAAAAAAACATACGATGCTAAACATGAGGTCCCCAATAGACATGATTTATATAATATTGCCTGGTTTGGTGAAAATGACTCAGACACACAAGAGAAGAAACTGGTCTAACTGGTCACAGTAACATCACAGTGATAAAACAGATCACAGGGAAAACCAGCAACAAATAAGCTGAAACCAAAGTTAAACCAACTGTCGGATTAAATAAAATGATCACATTTTCAGGAGGCAGAGGAGGTAAGAAGTGATGAGCAAAAGAACCATAAAATCAATTATTAATGACGGCATACTGAGCAATATGTGTATGCGGTTTTATTTTGAACATGTGAAAATATTTACCTTCATGAATTTGAATTAACTACTTATGGATTCAGGTTTAAAAAGCATTAAAAGATACTATATCATTTCTTTTATATTCTAGTAGTCTCAAAACTGACTTCAAATTCTGTTACAGCAAATTTGTTACAATAATTTACAAGGCATAATCTAAGTTAAGGTAGATTTTACTATAATGAATTTTACATAAAATAAGTAGGTCTTCTGCTAGGCTCAGAAATACACATTTTTTTAAGATTGTATTTTATTTTCTGCAAAATGCTAAGACCTACACATTACAGCTGTGTTCCAGGACTCTTCTAGAACATCAGCTTATCATTTATTTTCATTTTTCTTCTTTAAACTCCTTACAATGTTCAAATGCTTTTAAACACTAAATCTGGTTACAAAGAAACTACTTAATGTGAGTTTAATTAAATCAAAAGACAAGTCTTTTGTATTAACAATGACATATACCCAAGAGAAAGTATATTTCACCCAGCATTTCCTTTAACAGATATTCCCAAATGAATGCCCTAATAAATAAACATTTAGAGAAGTCATTAAACATGACTAATAGAATTAACAAGAAAAAGAAACCTAGCAACCTTCATAGGTATCATCATGAAAGAGAAAGCAGTACAAAAGCAAATGCAGAAAATATTTTGAAATAATATAATGTTCGGGGTAGTAAGAAGTTAAAATAAACTAAGACAATTTTTTTCAAAAGTTGAAAAAAACACACCTTCAACATGAAAAGAATGGTAGCTTAGCAGAGCCCATACACAAGTAAAATTATGTAATTTCTTTATCATATTTAGAAAACAATATAATTCTCCATCAACTTATGGAGCATTCCACTCAATATAGGAAATAACTCAGTGCTCGAGTTCAAATTATTTTAACTCTTCAAATGTTGAATACAATGATAATGATTTTAATGTAGTTCTTCAACAAAACATGTCATACAACCATACCAAATAACTATATCATGCCAAATATTTAACACAAACATCATAAACTACTCATTTTTCTGCTCCTGAAAAGGAAACACAAACTGAAAACAACAACAACAAAAAACAGGTTTCTTACTCTAAATCAACACACAAATGCTACTTTAAAAATTACTCTCCCCAGCTTTACTGAGATGGAACTGACATGCAACATTGTGTGAGTTTAAGATATGCAATGTGATGATTTGATACATGTATATATTGCGAAACGGTTACCACAATAAGGTTAGTTAAGACATCCATCACATAGTTACTATTTGTGTGTGTGTTGGCAGGGAGAGGTAAGAACTTTGAAGATCCACTCTCTTAGCAACTTTAAAATAAATATACAATACAGGACTGTCAACTCCCGTCACCGGGCTGCGCATCACACCCCCGGAACTCACCCCAGGAGTTCATACCCTTTGACCACCCTCACCCATTCCCCCACCCGCGGCCCGTGGCAACCACCAATCTGCTCTGCTTCCGAGTGGTTCGGGTTTTTTTAGGTTTACATTTCAGTGAGATCGTACAGTATTTGTCCCCGCCTGACTTATCTCACTCAGCATAATGCCCTCCAGGGTCATCGATGTCACCAACGGCAGGACTTCCTTCTTTTTTATGGCTGAGTAATACTCCATTGTACACACAATGTAAAGGCAGATACGTATCACATATTCCCCGCGCATTCACTGAAAATAGCTCTCTTCTGCACACGCACGCACATCCAGGCTCCCGCAGCCCAGAGAAATCTTTCCTCAATGCCTGTTCTTTTCTTCTAAGTGCAACTGTCCATGATTTTCTTGTAACTTGTTTTTTTATTTAGTAATATGTTATACGCCTTATCTAAGTCATTAAATATTTTTTATAACATGATTTGAAATGGCTGAATAATAATCCATTGTATGGCAATCCATCCATTTAGTTATTAACCCTCCAACACTGAACACGAAGTTGTTTCCAATTCATCGCTATTTTAAATGACACTCTGAGGACTATCCCTGTCCTATACAAATCTCTGAACATATTTCAGATTACGTTATCTACATGGAACTGTCAGGCCAAAGGGAAGGCACATTTTTAAGGCTCTTGATAGGTATGTCAAAGTTCAGAGAAGCACCGATTTACATTTCAACCAATGAGCAATCAAGGTGTCAGTTTCCTTCATTCCTAAGCAACACTGTTTTCTTTTTTCAGTATTGCTAGTTTTTGTAGCTCTGCTAACTGGAAAAATTATGTCATTGTTTTTATTTGCATTTCTTGATTTCTAGTGCAGCTGAACATAATTTTGTGTAATTATGGGCCATTTGTATTTCTTCCTTTGTTCATTTTCCCATTGGGAGAACCATCTTTTTCTTATTTATTTATATTCTTTGTGTATTAAGAATATTAACTCATAACATTTTGTCCTGTATGTTAAAAACAGTTTTCTCAAGTTGTCACTTACCTTTGGTTTCTGACGTTTTGAGCATAAAGACGTTTTTAATATTTGTGTGTGTGTCAATACATTCTTTTATGAATTATTCCATAAAAAGCTACTGTTTTAAGTTTGTCCTGTTCAAAGGTACCTAAAAGTACAATAGGAACATAATGCTAAGTTCTGCCCAAGCTAGACTGTTCACACTTGGGTAATAAAAACTCAAAACCATCCATCTTGAGGATGTCCCATTTCTAGGGCACACATTTAAGTGTGTGCTTCAGGTAACCAGCTATCTTACCGAAGGACCCATTCCTGTACACTCACGGGCCCGGCTCTGGTGTTGCAAAACCAAGGGCTCAGGCTGCGTCACCGGCTCGGCATGCTAGCTGTGGCCGTGTCATTCAGGAAGCCAAATGTTTCCCATAGTGTTTTGATGCCTTCAACAGTTGAAGAGGAAGGCCGATCTCCATTCACGCTACCGGGAAGGCAGTGCAGCTCCTTGACAGCTAAACTTACTGCAAGAGAAGCTCACCCTTTAAATACGTTTAGGACAAGCTTCAGGGTTTCCATTGGTCACTGCGTGGTTGAAACAATAACAACAACATAAACAGAAGGGATACTCGCCCTGCATCTATGTATGAGACTCTCCGTACGTTTGGAGGGAGGCTCCACAATGGCCAATTCTCACTATGATTCTCCCTTACTTTCTACCAGGAACAGATCACAAATCCTACATACATAAACCCTCAGGGTAAACCAACTATGACATTTCGTAAAGAGCTGCATATTTCTGTAGATCTCCACTTTTCTCAAGCCTAAAAGATGAACAAGAGACTTTTAGGAATGTGAAACCAAACCAAACGAAAAAATACAATTAGCATTATTTCTGAGAGATCACTACCTTAACTATGGATACTATCTTGAAGAATGCTAAACAACAAAGCTGATAAATTCAAATTTTTAGTACTTCAACGGATTAAGAGCGCAACAGTTTCTTCTAATAAATACTACAATGGCATTTGTGAACGTGGCTCAGTTACGACATTTCCCCCAGATTGGATTTCTGAACCCCAGTCTTTACAAAAATGTAGTAATTTGTCACCAACTACGGGCTCTGAATTTCAGACAACACAAAATAGTTTTGCACAAACTTTCTAATTTACTCTCACCTAAAGGCTGGAAAACCCCACAGAAGGCTCTTAAAACTCAACAGACATAAAAAAAAAAAAAAAAAAAAAGCTTTAATTGTTGGATCTCACTGACACAAACATAAGGAAATTCTGAGTTATAGATACTTCACATTAAGCTTTTTCCACTGACACTGTAACTTTTGTCAACATTCAGAGAAAATGCAACCCTGGTCAAAGGTGACGGTTTGACAGCCCTGAAGTGCCCATCCTCTGTTTGCCTGAACTCGTTTCCACGCTCTGCTCAGGGAGGGAACTGAGGTTTTCAGCCCTGGCTCCAGCTCTCAAATTCAAACCTCTAGACTGCAGGGCTGTGAACTGCAGCTCCCAGATTTAACCTCACAATTCACCTGCCAGGTAGAGAAGCGCTGAGAGGAAGGAAGCACCAGATACGAAAAGGAACACATGTCCGAGGCTGGTTTCTAATGACCTTTTGTACATATAGCTCCAAACACGGGAATTCCTTCGGTTGCCTTTCCCCCTCACCGGAACTGAAATTCTTAAGCCCTTCTAATCTCAGAAATCACCATCAGTGGCTCTCGAAAGCTTTAGTAAAGCAACATTAGGACCATAAATCCTTTCAAGGCAACGCCGTACATCAAACGGACACACTCGTGTCCTCGGTCAGCAAACACCATGTCACGTGCCGCAGGGGCACACGAGACGCTTCTGTCTGTTAGCAGAGGCCGAGAAGACGGCACACAGCTCTTGTCCGACGCCGCGTACCTGGCGCCGCTGGTGGGGAGCAGCACGGCACCACTCACAGTTCAAATTAAGACTCTCTCCATTTCAATACTCATCATCCTCATACCTTTAACAAATTCCAAGTGTGCATAAAAATGTTTCATTAAAAAAAAAAACAAGAGTCCGTTCTGGAAGACAAATGAAGAAATACACGCCTTGAAGAAGCCAGTGTCTTCTTGCAAAGGTGCAGAGCAGGGTCAGGAATGCAGCCTCCAATCAGCTGGCCTGGAGCTGAATCCAGCCCTGTCACTGCCAGCAATGTGACCTTGGGCAAGTTACTTAACTTCTCTGTGGTCATTTCTTCATCTTTCAGCTGAGGATAATACCCCCCCCCCCCGGGGATCACGAGTTAAAACAAGGCAAGAGCTTACGACAGTGTCTGCTTGGCATGGTAAGTGGACAGTGTTAGGTATTATTTTTATTATCTTTGTACTTTTTAAGCTTTGGACATCATCTGAGCCTCCTTTTAATGAGTTTTCTGATCACTTTTTGACAGAAGGCATACTGATGATTATATAGGGAATTAGTATTATCTCCCCAGGTGAGCCGTAGCCTGGCGTAGTAAATCATTGTTTTCATACAAGTCACGAAGTGGCTACTGCTGTTAACTTCGGCTCTATTTCCCATATGCCCACCCCCCCCCAAAAAAAAAACTACCAGGGGAAAGCAAGCAGTATTAGAAAACTCTTGGGTTTGTCCTGTTACCACTGAAAAGTAAAGCCAAAATCACTTTTACTAGCCTGATGGGCACTGAAAATATTAGTCACCAAATTAATCCCAACAAATAACAATAATTGATCAGCTCGTTGATGTATTTCCCCTTGTCTTCCCCAACCTTTCTCTAACGAGTCAGAAAGGAAAGTTTTCATATTTTCTGAGAATCTCATTACTGCTCTCAAACCATACTCTGTATCTTAGTACAATTAAAAAAATGAGTCAGCACAAGCACTTCAAAAACCTAGCAGGGCACAGGATCTGGAAATGTTTCTCTTCACAATAGAAATCTGGGAACATAAAAAGGGTTCCTCCGAGTGCCAAAGGCAAGGTAAGAATACATGGACAGAGAGCGTGGGAGTAGATTTCGCAAGTTAGCTTCCAAAAGATAAACAAATGTTCTTTATTAATCAATATATGTATTTTTTTCATCTTAGTAGTATCATAACACATGGGAATGGATGTCACTGTTCTGAATAAACCCAAAGAAGTTAACATCCAGTATATGACAAATTATAATCTCTCCTTTCTTGACACGGGGGGGTTAAGATACCCGATGTATTTACCCGTGTATTTGCAAACGGCAGGACGCAGCACGGCGTGCATATCGATGCAGTAGTGCTTTCAGTAACGGACCCAAAGGAAAACCTAGGAGAGCTGGGCGGCCCCTAAACTGCAAACATGTTTGAATGCCAGTTTAATGAAGAGTCTATTTAGTTACCATACACTTCAGCATAAAGTCAGCGGAAGGCCCAGGAAAGGACCACCTGCTTCAACCGCTGAAACAGTATCATCACACACTCCTTTCTCCAATGTGCTTCCCCTCGACTCGCCCTCTGACAGGGACACAGGCAGCAACCTACGGCATGAGAATTATTCAGGAAGGTAAGGGAAGAGTTTCACGGCTCAGGGCGATTTCTCCAAAATTGTTCCACCGTCCCCTAGATTTCTCTTTGTTCTCATATACAGCTCCTCCACGACATTCTGTGTGGCCTTCAGGTGGAGTGAGAAAAACGGCCGCTATTGTCTCTGCTTCACTCCTGGGGTTCTGAGTTACAGAAAGCTGGGGCAACCCTCCTTTGAAGGCTGGCATCCAGGGCACCCGATACTGGGTTCGACCCTACCTTAGCGCTGTGCATTTTCTGGGTACCTGGGAGGAAACAGAGGCAGCAGCCCCCCCGCTTTTTTTTTTTTTGTTAATTATGCCCTTGTTGTTGCTAAGATTTCTTCCCAGGCTGCCAAACCTTGAAGAGAACTGGGGAAGGATTGAGGACTGCCTCCTCTTCCCAACTGGGTGTTCAGGCTGAGCTTGGTAACGCTGCCGAGAAGCAGAGCCGGCAGGTAGGAGACAAACCACACAGCATCTGATGCTTGTCTTTGTTTGAAATTAAAATGTGACGCTCCGAGAAGGTTAATATGTGGACCTAATTTTGAAAATACAAACAGGAAGCACCCCCGCCCCAATATTACCATTTAAAAAAAAAAAGGAAACCAAACCTCAAAGATACCTTCCAAGGAAGTCATGGGTGGGACCAAAACTAACAACAGTAATAAAACGTCGTCTAAGACTCTGAAACCACCGAAAGCAAGGGTCTTGCTCAGTCGACGAAAAACCTAGCAGCTGTAAACCATTCCTTTCTGTGATGAGTGAAAACGGCAGTGACTTAGATGTACAAAATCTCCTCCAAACAGGCTTAGGTTTTCAGCAGGAAAGAATCATCATTAATTTTTTTTTAATTCCAACATCAATACTCTACTTAAAAGAAGGACCCGCTAATTAAGAGTGAATACAATTAAAAAAAAAAACTTTTTAAAGGGGTAATGCTCACAATTGAAATGTACAAAAAACCGGTCTGATCAATGGAAACTAGGTTGTTCAACCTGACTTCCTATTCCCACGAATAAGCATAAAACTCGTGTTTCCAACATTGCAGGGGAAAAATACTTCTGATTTTAGAACAGTTCTATTAACAGAGCTCAGAGTTAAAGAAAAGTTTTTTCCTTTGAACACCACACAAAATTGGGGACAGTGATACTTTGGAGTTAACAGCACATTATTTTTATTAAGAAGTTCCAGAGTCTAACTATTTTGATGCTTTGTCATGTAGTAAAAGGATATTTTTCTGAAGAGCTCAGTAACCTGGAATTATCAGATAACTTTTTAAAAGAATAAGTTTCCAATACTCAAGACAGATGAATAAAAATGAGAGATTTTTGCTTCTTTCTGTAGGAATAATGTGGTAATCTGTACTCTATAGAAAGGAAAAATGTGTCACTGGTAATTAGAAGGTCCAGAAATCTGTGAGTACTTTATGAATACATACATGTTTGCAGGGCACTAGAATCCTTAACCTTTTTTTTTTTATTCTACCTTCCACCTGCAATCCAATGTTGAACATATAATTTATCTACTTATAACTTCTTCCTTTCCTAAGACTACCTGTATTACCTACCTACACAGAAACAAGCCAGGTGAACCACCGCAAAAACACTCATAAATATACACCTAACACAAGTCACGAATATTTTGAATATAACTTGAAATCATTTGAATATAACTTTTAAAAAACTGACCTAGGTACCAAAAGAGCCAGAAATGACATCTTCCACTAGTCTTGATGTGGTTTTTTTTGCAAATATAATTACTATTTTCAAAAGTCAATGGAGAGCAAGAAAGTGAAGAAGAAATGAGAAGTCGTGCACAGTAGGAAGCGCCGACCAAAACTGTTGTGTTGTAACGCTCCAAAGGACGACAGCACGGTTCTCCCCTCCGCCACACCGATCGCGCAGTGCCCGTTGGAGAAACACATCCACCTTGCGTTTCTCAGCGCAATCCATATTAATATCCTGTTGGCAGGAAAGTGGATCCCGGAAAAGCCAAGAACCAGTGAGGAGGTGGGATAAGGTGCTTAGTGGGACGTACGTACGGCGAAGACGGTAATGCGGACGTGAGCACCAGGTTATGCAATCCCCAAACTGCTGGTGATAGACATCAACTCTTTTTTTTTTCTGATGTTTTTAAAGAAAGGTCTCTCTATTCTTTCCTTTATGTCTCAACCAGGTGCTTGAAATTTTCATCTTCCAAAGGCAACAGAAACCAAGGAATCTACTGCATAACACTTACCTGACCAAAAAAGTGTGGTACTCTTTGAATTAAACATGACATTACAAACTGTCACGCGGTGCATTTTTCTGAAAACCAGCAGCCCCTTTCCCATTTACACTCTCAATTCTTACAGCTGTGATCTTCCGTGAGCTGGAAATTGGTACCCAAACAAACAAAAACATCGGAGCCTTGAAAATCAGCCTTCAAATGGTGCAATCCACCTGAAGGGATCAGAATCAATCCAATGTTCGCAGTGTAACAAAGTAAAATTTTAAAAGTGTGAAGACACACTAAATGAAATATATCCTCTTCTAAAAACTATAGCAAATGACTGTAAACAATATAAACACACGTACAGGAACAGGAGAACCTTGCAAAAAGAGGCCAAGTTCTATTATCTTAATTGAATGATAAAATTATTTGAGATAATACACTCAACAGCTGAAAGCTTATTATGGCCTAGGCGGCTATCCAACCACTTGGGAAACCTAAGATTCAAGCAGGCGATAAACACCATTTGAAGACTAAAAAAAAGACGTAAGATCAGTTTAATACATCGGTGACACACTAGCCTTTCACAGGGCATTCCCCCCAAACATTCCAGAGACAACTCATGAAACTGTATGTAGGCAAAGATCTGCTACCTCACTGTGCTTTGGGAAGAACACTTATCTCAGAACCCTCCCACCGACATTTCAGGCCCTGAGCGACCACACAGCTCTGCGCACTGAGCAGGCCCTTACTCCACCTACCTGGGCCTCAGTTTCCTCATTCGAACCGGCCAAGAATGGAGCACAATCGCCGGGATCCTTCCCGGATCTAACTTTCTATGACCTGCTTTTAGCACTGTTTATTTGATACAAAGCTATGACAGGGTCACAGGGGACACGAAGAAGGAAAAAAACCAAAAACCCTGGGCATGGCTCTTTGGGAAAGAGAGGATATTGCTATCTCTTTTTGCCTGTAAAATTCTTGTGGTTTTCATTAGTCTCATCTTCCTGAGAGCTGGTACTTGTTTTTCTTCTTTGCATTTTCCATCACTGCTGGCTGGCTACAAGTGTTTGCAACCGCCTCTTGCTCCTCACAAGTTCTTTCCCCTTTGATCCGCCTTACCGTCCTGCCAGATGCCTTTAGCCAGCCTCGGACCAGCTTTTGTGACACACGACTCCCCCTCCTCCGACTCTCTAGAACTACCACGGCACTAGGAGCCCTTTTTCGCGCTTTATCCCGGGCTAGGAAAAAAGGACACGCTGCATCCCACTGCCACACGCACGAGCCCAGGCCTGGCGGGTCCTGCCATGGGGTCCGGCACCCAGAGTCTGGTCGAAATGCTCGTATTTGTTGTCTTGACTCCTTATAAGGCACTGTTCCCTGAAGCTTTGCGAATAACCCCCACCCCACCGGGCACCCCTGGGCTCACCCCACCCCCGGGAGTCGCAGTTACCTCTTTGGAAAGGAGGAAAAGCAAGAAGGCGGCGGGGGCTATTCGGAACTGCACCACGAAAGTGTGAGTGGCAGGCAGCAGTCCCCTGGGACCTCAGGGGCGTGCGCCGGGGTCCCTCACACCCCCTCCCCAGACACGCGCGCACCCACCGCCTCCGCTGTACACCTTCCGCCCGCCGCGGCCTCCGCACGCCGCCCCTCGCGCGCCCCGGCCCGCGCCCCCACCGCCCCCACCGCCCCGCACCCAGCGCGGGGCCACCGTGGCCGCCTCCCTGCCCGGGAGCGATGGCGGCGCGCGGCCCTGCCGGGCGTCTCGGCGGCCGGGGCTCGGGGCCCCGCCCGGGAGGACTCGCCGGTCTCTCCCCCGGGTCCCGAGCCCGGGCCCAGCCCCACAGCTCCTACCTCGGTTGGCCCCTCGGGCGCCAGCGGCTGCCTCCCGCCCGCCTCTCGCTCGCTCCCTCTCTCGGCCGGGCCGCCGCACGGAGTCGCCTGCGCAGGATCCTCGCCCGGGTGACGGCTCCGGGCGCCGACTCTCCAAGCGCCGGGGCGCACGGGGGCGCGCGCGCCGCTCGTGCGCCCACACCGGCCGCGCGCGCCGCCCGCCACCCCGAGCGCGCCCTGCGCCGGCGCGCGCCGCTTCCTGGTTCCGCCTGGAGCGCGCTCGCGAGCCCCGTGGTCTCTCGCACCCGCTCCGCGGCCCCTCTGGAGGGACGGGGATCCCGCTCCGCGCACCCGGGGCGGCTGCAGGCTCCGGGGAGCCGGCGCCGCGCGCAGCCCCTCGTAGTCGAGCGAGGGTGGCTTCCCCATTTGGCTCCCCAGCCAGGTCCCACCAGCCACGAGCACATGCTGCTTTGCTTAGTGTTGACTACCTCTAGCAGGGCTCTGGCCGTACTGTTGTGGTCACTGTGTGTCGCGGGGATTGGCGCCCCTCCGCCGCCCGCCCACCTCTCTTCCCCCTGGCTGAGGCCCGCGTCCTGGGTCCTGTCCCTCCCAGGCCGAGGTCAGAAGTCCGCCGCTGTCCCATCAATAATTATCCCGGTTTGCTCCCAGGAGGGAGTTTCAGCCAGGGCGTCTGCTGCTTACCACCCAGATGGCGGAAAGCCTGGATGGACACAGCACTTCACATTCACCAAGGCCAACTGGATCCGTCCACTGTTCCAGAGGGAATCTCTGGGGGACAAGGGCGTCTGAGACCATTTTGCTCCCTGGGGAATCTTGCTAGCTCCCACCAGCCAGCACTGCGGGAGGGGCTGGCTGCTCTATCCAAAAAAGGGAGAATAAGCTGGATCACTACTGCAGGATGCAGGGGAAAGCGGTCTCTGAGACCCTGTTCCATGCAATGGGGCGGGGGTGCAGTGTCTGAGAAGACAGCCTGAGTCACCCACTCTCCTCTCCTCTGGGTACATCTCGAGCTGGCCAACGGTTTCCCTGGCAACCCTCCAAGGGCCAGTACCAAAGCAAGGCATGTCAGATCTGCAGAGCCCCAGCTGCAAGGGCAGAAGGAGGAGAAGGACCCCACACATACACACAGAGGTCCCTTCTCTACAGTCTGAAAATCTGCTTGTTCAGGGATGACCCGAATCAGCAAGTCCCCAAGTTCTCCCATAACCCTCCTTTGGCAGCTGTTCCCAACAGCCTCCTCTTCACCTCCAGAAAAACACCAGCCACAAAGATCCTTGTGTCTGTAGCTGATCACAAAGTCCTTCTCCCTGACCCAGGCTCCTGCTTCTATCCCACACTCTGGGCCAACACCTGGCACAGGGCTTTGCACAGAGTAGGTACAGGGAGCTTGGGGGCTGGAGCAGGACAGGCCTGAGCAGGAAGCTGGACGGAAGCTCCAGCCCTGAGCTGTCTGGCAACACCTGTGACAGTCACTGTGCACGAGGTTTCGACACCAGGGCACACCGCATTTCTCTTTCTTGTAAGCTTTCAAACCTGCGCACATGCTGTTCCCTCTGCCTGGAATGTCCCCGTGTGCTCTTGATGTCTGCCCTTTGGTGACACTCGCTCCATGCAGCAAGAACCTCGCCCTTCCTGTTCCCCACCACACGTTCATGCCTCTATTCTGGCACCTCTCACGTTGAAAGGCAATTTGTTTACATGTTTCTCTACCCCCGGCAGCAGACAGAAGATCCCGTTCCCCCCTCTAAAATTCCCACCCCGTGCCCAGCCCAGAGCAGACAGCCAGTGAATGTTTGAGGAACAAACTCTGTGGTCTAGGAATAGAAATGGAAACCAGGAGGACTGTGTAGAAGTTCAGAGCACAGCCTCCAAAGCCAGGCTCACTGTGAACTCCCTGAGCTGTGTGACCCGAAGCAGGTTTTCTGCCTCGATTTCCTCGCTGTGATACGGTTACAGCAACAGGACCTACCTCGTCTCCTTCTGGGGAGTTAATGCATATACAGTGCTTCCGGTGCTATAAAGCACTACGGAGCTGTGAACTGTCATGACTGTTTTCAGTGACTGCTAAGATTTGTGCCCCCCTTCCTAGGGACTGGTCAGGGTTCGAGCTCAGTGCAGTGGCCTCAGCTGCTGTGCCGCGGGGCACTAGTTTGAATGCCCTGGAGGGTGGGGCAGGGAAGACTCTGTTCTTCACCTCCTAGCACACATCTGACTGACCCCTAGGTACCAGATCGAGCTGGCTGGCTGTGTGCACAGGCGGGGGCAGAATGTTCTGGGTCGCTGCCTCAGCAAAGCAAGGATATTGTCAACCTGAGGCGGGAAAGAAGGTCCAGCGCTCGTCTCTACCTACCTGCCGATTCAGACGAGGTGCGACTCTCTTCTCCTGGACCTCAGGGGTAGGGTCCCCTCAGCTGAGGGGACGCCAGACTGAGGCATGACACATAAGGAGTCCTGGAAAGAAAGAAACTGAACAGGAAGCTGGAATCCAGAAAGATCCTACAGCGAGCCCACACGGAAAGGTCCCAGAGGCACTCCGACTGGTGTGACTCAATTGGTTGAGTGTTGTCCAGCAAAGCAAAAGGTCGCCGGTTCGATTCCTGGTCAGGGCACATGCCTGGGTTGTGGGTTTGGTGGTCCCCAGCTGGGGTGTATGTGAGAAGCAACTGATGTTTCTCTTCCTTTTCTTTCTCCCTCCCTCCCCCTCTCTCTAAAAAATAAATAAGTAACATCTTTCCTAAAAATATAAATTTAAAAAATTGTTTTGAAAGTTCCCAGAGGCGTACCTGCAGAGGAAGAGACGTCCACAGGGCAGAGTTGGCATCCTCTCCCAGCCCACGCCAGCCGGACCCAGAAGGGAGAGCGGCTCGAGGGACAGCCTGCAAGTCTGGCGGGCAGCCTTGCCCAGAACTCAGACGTACTCCCAACCAGGGTTCGACTCCAGCCTCCCTCCCTAGCTCTCGTGGACGAGCACGTGGCTGCCACAGAGAGCAGGTCGCACTCTGCATGTTCTGCCACGGGGAGGTCATGAAGCCATTTTCTGGAAATGTAATTGAAACCACAACCACAGTCCTCTCTCACCAGAGACCTACACTCATCTACCTTTCTTCTCCAGACCTCTCTGGACCCCAGGGCTCAGGGGGACCTTGGGGGACCCCTGGCCACACGGTAGCCAAGGAGGGACCCCTAGGAACTTCCCTTCTTCCCTAGGGGTATGATTCTTCCTTTTCGGGTTGGTACAGGCCCCTGGGGCCCCAAGGAGGAGGCAATGGATACTTAGCAGACAGGAAGGCGGAGAGACCCAGGTCCCCAGGGCCTCAGACTGGAGGTTTGTTGCCACTGGCGGTTCAGATGGTGCTCCATCGGTGCCAGGGCTTATTTCTGTCGGAGGGTGGGCGGTGAAAATAGCTGAATTTTACAGTTCGGTCTGGTTTCAAATCCCAGCTCTGCCCACTTACCAGGTGTGTGACCTGAGTCAAAGCACTCCACTCCTCAGAGGGCCTCAGTTTTCCTCAGGGTAAGTCATAGGAGCTAAAGTCTGGGATATGCGTGTAAATGCCTAGAATCTCCCTGGAAGAACGCACAAGACTTTGGTAACTGCGGTTGCCCCTGCAGAGGGACCTGGGGGACAGCGGAGGAGAGAGACTAACTTTTTACCATCTGTCCTTTCGACTCTTTTGAATTGTGCACCATTTGCTGTGCTACCTATTAAAACATCAAGAAAACTGAACATGTTTTAAAAGGAAAAAGCAGAGAGAGTGATTATGAAAGTAACTAAGCATCGTGCGTGGTTTGCAGAAGGTAGTTGATAAACGAACATTTTTTTCTCCTTTTGACCTCAGCCCAGCCCCCAAGCGGTTTGCTGGGCCTGGAGGGGGCGGACCCAGGGGAGGAGTGGGGGGACGGGATTCGAGCGTGGTGGGTGTGCAGGTTCTCGTTGGACTAGGCCACCTGGAGATTCTCACACACTGCCCTCCCGCCGATCCCTGTACGCTTTACCTGTCTGGGCTCCTTTCCAGCCAGAGCCAGGGGGTGGCTCCCTGGAAAGCCTCAGCCTCCCCCCACTCCCCAGCTCCTGGGCCAGGGTCACTGTGCCCTCGTCTCCCAGAGTCCCGGGGCGATATCCAGAGAGGGCGGGGCTAACACCCAGGAGGCAGCCGGGGATCACCCCAGCCACTATCTTGCTGGGTTGCCTGGTGGTTTAAGAACTCAAAAGTCAGCCCAGCACCAGGCAAAGATGAGGCCACTGCTGCTGTTGCCATGAGCAGAAAAGCAGGTCAGTAGGACTAGCTCGGGCAGAGGCCACAGCGGCAGAGGAAAGAGCCTTCTGGGTGCTGTGGGTCAGGAGGGATGAGAGGGAAACAGAGTCTGCATAGTGCAGGGGACTCTCTGAACCGTCAGAGTTGCGGTAGCCCCGTGCTGTTGGATGGATCTTCATTCACCCACCAAATATCTCTGAAGCCACTAATCTGAACCCAGCACTGGGACACACCCCTTTAGGCTACTGGTTAGATCCACACAAAGAGGCCCACGATACAAGTAGAACTGAGGCACTACAGAAACGCTGTGAAGAAAACGCCCAGCTCTCCTGGCCAAGGTCTCTGAGCACCTGCCACTCGCTAGGCACTGGAGTGAGTCCTCACAGCAACGCTGGGACTGGATCGGTCTTGCTCTCCTCCCTTTACAGAGGGGCCTGCTCAGCTCCAGGAGGCAGATTTGCGTGCCCGCGGTCACGCAGCAGAGCCAGGGTTTGCACCAGGTCCGAAGGACCTCAGAGCCTTTGTGGTTTTCTCTGTGCCACACTGACCCTGTGAAAGATGAGGAGGTGTCTCCAGGGGGCTGAGGGAGGAATGGCATTCCAAGTTGGTGGGATGGAGGGCACAAAGGGGAAGGCCCAGGCTTTGGGGGGCGGGGTGGGGGGATGGCAGCAGCCAAGGAAGACCAGGCCAGTAGCCAGTGAGGAGGGGACCAGGCATTGGCCCCTTATCCTCCACTTGCTCTCGGGGCTGGGAAGCCTAGTTTTGAGGTTTGGAGTCGGGGAGGATGTGGGTGGGTTTGTGCAGTGAGAAAACAGGGAACAATAAGAAACGGAGGCCAAGAGAAAGGAATCCTGCCTACCCCCCCTCCCACAGTTGTGACAAAGGAAAGTGGCAGAGTGGTGGGGGACGGCAGGGGGGGGATGCACAGCCCTTTGCCACACAGCCCCCAAAGGGCTTCAGGTTGG
>PVIA01011420.1:0-44477 GCA_004024845.1 Tonatia bakeri
AGTTGCTTTCATCTACTGCTCTCCCTCTTCCACTTCCATCCCTCCCTCCAGCTCAATTCAGAAAGAGAACTTCAACTTAGACCTTATGGACTAGCCTCAAATTGCTGGCAGATGGGAGTGGAGGGATGAAGTCAGTTTGAAATTCACATTGAGTCCTGCAATTCCAGAGTGTATTAACCACATGAGGATGAACAGCAAGATGTCTGGATGCTAGGCCACATGCTGCCTCACACCCAAAGGGTCGGGGTAGAACCATATCTGGGGAGTATCAGTTGATATTTGCCTCGGCGGTTCTTTCTGCCCCCACACTCCCTTGTCCTCTTCTCTCTATGCCCTGATTTTGGTGCTTCTGCTTGGAGAGCACTGGCGTGGAAGACTGCTCCATGGCCGGGCAGCACTTCCCCTTTGATCTCAGTGTGTGTACTAGAGCACAAAACCCTCCAAGGCACATCTCAGTGCTGAGATTCTAGGAGGTTATTTACACCTTTGTGTAACTTATTTTGTTTCACTTCCTTGAAGTTTCTTCCTCTTAAGGGGATGGGGACAATTAAGTTATTCTAATAGTGACATTCCACATGCAGGGAAGATTATAGGAACCATAGTCTCCCCTACATGACCAGGTCAGCTGGCCTGGTTGGGTGGCTACCCCCAATCTATCTAATTCACTGTGACCCTCTCCCACCTGCATGAAACCAAAACTCTCGTCTGGCACAGAGGAGATGCCACATTTAGAACATTTCTCAAATTTTCCAGCTGTCATCTGGGATTCAGATAATAGGAAAAAGACATCCTTTTTTGCGCCTGAGGACCTGGGAAGGAGTAGCTGGACCTGGGGCAGAGGTGGGCCTGCCATCTGTCAGCCAGTTCACCACTAGGCTGCAGGGTCCCATGGTCCCCAGACTGAGAGACCACTGAGCACACCCACTCCAGGGAGCACCCATTCCCAACCCCAGACTGACCTCTCCCAGCCAGACCCCACAAAGCAGTTTGGAAAGAGAAAGAGTGAGGAATCATTCTTTTCTCATCACCGTCCCCCCCCCCCCAGAGAGAGGGAAGAAGGGGTATAAACAGAAAAACAGGAGTTGGTTGTCCCTCTCACCCTCTAGCCTCCCACCTCTCCCTCAGACTCCAGCTGTTCACCTAAAATCACAAAGGATTTTCACTCAAAACCCAGGGAAAAAAGAGAGGGAGGCAGAGAAAAGGGAAGAAGCAGCAGCAAATTTCAAAAGGAGGGCTAATTTGTGCAGCACAGGACAGCTACATTTGCATAATGAAATGTGCAGAGGATGTTTGGCTCATGTATTTTTTAGAAGGTTTAACTTTAATTTTATTTAGCCTAAGAAGGGCATGTCACTCAAGCTCCGCTGGTCATTTATAAAAAATATTTCAATTGTGTTTCCAAGGAGCTGTCTTTCTGGCCTAAGTGGCTGGGGCTGAGGTTGTGAATGCTAATATGGAGGTCAGGAGCCCCATCAGGAAGGAGAACACAGGAGAGAAAAATGGGACAGGCAGAGACACTAAGAAAGACACGCTGAACACAGAAAGAAAAAAAGAACCAGCATGAAGACAAAGCAAGAAAGAGTGTGGAGTGGGACAAGGCCCCCTGGACTCAAAAACACCTGGTCAGGTAAACATCCACAGCAGCTGTGGGGACAGTGTTCCCAGTGGACCACCCCTCACTCAGGCAGGTAGGCCCAGCTCTCCTAGCCCATGGTGTTTGGATTTGTTTTGAGTATTGCTACCTAATCTCCAGTTGAAAATACCATTTCCAAATAGGGCACTCTATGACCAAACTCACTTCCTTCTACCTGTTGATCCTGAGCTGGAAATGTTTTCTCCCATCTGTAATTCTGAACCGTAATGAGGGAGCTTGATTGTGGACTTACTGTGCTAGGATGGGCAAAGGAGGGCTGATCTGAGCCTGGTGTGTGCGCCTTTTTCCTCCTGCTAACACAGCAACAATTACCCTTGAACTCCCCTCCCCAGTTTCCACCACAAACACCCTAGCCTCCTGAATAAAATGCTCTTAGACTTGAAAATCACATGTTAACAACACTGGCCCACAGAAGCAAGGGAGCAATGAGAATGAAGGGGAGACCGTACTTGCAGAACAGTTCTCTCCATCAATGCATGGGCCTCAAGGAGCTTCAGAGAAACCCTACAATCTCTGACTCAAGCCCAGTCTCTGATTAAACTAATATAGAAGCTAAGCCCTAGAGGAGAGAAGAAACTCCATTGCAGAGGGAGCCAGGAACCTCTCCCCCAGGTTAGGTAACTGCCAGCCACACCTCTTGCTTCCCTCCTTTCTTTGCTAAACCACCAGTCAAAGCCCAGGCTCCCTCTGCTGCCTCCCTTGGTCCTTGGTCTCAAAGCCTGGAAGAGAGATCCCCAGCAAAATGCTCAGGAAAATCTCACCCTGGGAAAACAATTTAGATCTCCTCGTAGAGTTCTCTCTGTTGCATTGTCTAATCTGAATCTTTAGCTCTCATCTTGATCTGGGGATCAGGCATTGTATGTCTAGGGACTCCTCCAAAGGCTTGGAGATCACAAGGCCTGATCCAGACTGTGGAGCAGGCGGGCACACTAGACCACACCCCACAGGAAGTACCACAATCCCTACAGTGAAAAAGTAAAAATTATACACACAGCCAGTGTGGCCTGGGGCTAATAGCCCAACTCCCAGAGTTCATGGATGGGGTGGAGAAAGGATGATTCATATGGTGACATGGGACAGGCAGTCTGAGGGGGCCGAGGATTTGGAGTTGAGCTGTCTGGGCTCAAGTCTGCTTGATCTAATCACTTGAGTGAATCACCTAACCTTTCTGATCCTCTGTTTCTTCATCTGTAAAAAGAAACACTATCTACCTGTAAGATTGTCATGAGGTTTTGACTTCATGTATTCTAATTGGCATGGCCCATAGTGGTTAGAGGGTTCGAGGGGCTGCCTGCCATGCCCTTGCAGGACAACTAGTGCTCTCCTGTTACAGACATACCTCAGTACTCGTCGACTTCAGAACTTGTCAAATCCCGTACTCATCGCATTTCCGCAGGAAAAAAATGTTTCAGCACTCAGCATTTGCTCAGGACTTGTGGCACTTGCTAGAACTTGTACGAGTCACGGAAATGTTTCATCCTTCCTTACTCATCGGCTTTAGCCCTCATCATGAGTTCTGGTGCTCATCGTTAGTTGTCAAATTAACTACCGGTGAATACCGAGGTACCACTATATCCTGTTGGCCCTTGTTGTTGACAAAAGAGTTTTGACAAGACTAGAAAATCAGCAACTATTGGAAGGAGGGAGGGTAGAAACAATCTAATGCAGTACTATCATTTCAACCAAAAACCAACTAAAGCCCAGAGAAGGGACACAATCAGACGTAGGCTACATGGGTTGTCATGCAAAGCCATGACCTGAACCTACTTTTTCAGGCCCTAGTTTCTGCTCCTCCCTTTTAGGTGACAAGACTAATGGGTTTTGGTGGGTGAAACTCCACCCGGTGCCCCTACCCCTGACCACCCCCACCACCCCCACTGCACCCATCACACATACATCAGGAGAGGGCTTCTGAGGCAGCAGTTCCCAATGAGCAGACACAGGGAACAGCTGAGGCCAGACTAGAGGTGAGAGAAGAGCCAGAAGAGGGTTGGCACTGGCCACGGCAGCCCCTCGGGAGCGCCTGCATATGGCCAGCCAGGCCCGGCAGCTGTGTACACTAATCCTGCTGTCAGCCAGCCGGGAGACGGATTAGGAAATGTCATGTTTCAAAGGAAATTATTTCCATTTTCTGCCCAGGAAAGGAAAAAGGAGAAAGACAAGCAAACTCCCAGGGTCGTGTACTGGGAACCAGCCCAGGATATGAGCACTAACAGGCACCTCCCCAACTCTTCCTGCAGGCTCTCTATGGATGCCCAGAAGTGACAGCCATCTCCTCACTGAGTTCATCCCAGCCAAGGACAAATGGATTTCACAGTTTATCAAGGGAGGAAGGGGCATGTCATGGGCTCATCAACCGTGACCCTGCTTTGGTCCCTGCTTCTCTCCCCCACCACTACCCCCAGCCATAGCCCCCTCACTGAGCTGACTCCTAGGCACTGCCTGCTGGCATCAGCAAGTCTGAGAGAGACCACCACTCTGGACCTTCCCTGCAGGGTGCAGGTGCCAGACCCTGTGTCCTGACCCTGCCCTGATACCATTATCTGGGGGTCCCACTCCGCAGGCAAGACAGAATGCCTCGAGACACAGAGGATGAAATATACAATCTCCCCCTCTAAATTTCTCTCCCTGATATTACTTCCCCTTCCTTCCCCAGCCTCATCTGAGACAATAATAAACACTTCTCATTCTCACTGCCACTGGAAATTATGGGTTTTCTTAATTACAAAAGTAATGTCACAATATTAGCAATTAATTAATTCTAATCTGGCCCAGAAGAGAGGTCAGGCATACAATCACCCCCATACACCTCTGGAACCAAAGACCAACCCAATAGATATTATGATTGAAATATATTTGTATGGAGTTATTAGATACTATCTGCAATCAATCCATTACCATAAACTTAAGCTTTCACATTCTTTCTTATTAAATGAATTTTCAAATCACATTTCCCAATAAGTACTGCCTCAAGTCAACCCTTATTTATCTAATAACACCATGCAAATATTTTATTATATTTCAATGAAATGTGTCGAAAACTATTACCTTGTGCTGCCTTTGGAGGCGGGAGAGAACAGGGCTGGGTGGGAGGTGGGGAGACTTCCCTCTGTGGCTGCTCAGTGCGGAAGCAGCCCCCTCACCCTGACACCCACATTTCTCTGCTCCACTCTAGGCCCCTAGCCCCTTCAGGGGACAGGTCTACCAGAAAAGCATTTCCTACCCCACACAAACTGAGGATGTGTTGGGCAAATATAAGCCCCTTATGAAGAGGAGAGACCCCTCCTCAACTCAAGCAGCCCTCTGACCCATCCGCTAGCCACAGACCAAGATCAGGGCTGGCTTCACGGGTGTGTGACCTATGCAGTCACACAAGGCTTCATGCTCAGAGGGCCCTGCACTTTGTTGAACAGCCAATATCACCTTGTTGAAATTCCCAATCATTTTGAATAAAAGGCCCCCATTTTCATTTTGCTCTGAGAGAGACCCTGTGATGCAGCTGGTCCTGTCCAGGATACAGCTGAATTCCATAAACACAGTGTTTTGTTTTTCACCTGTCAGACATGCTACCACCTGCAGTCTAGCAGCCAAACCTTTTTGGTCAAAGAGGCCCTTCTCACCTGTCTAGCCTCCCTTTCTGGCACAAACTCTCTCCCAGAGCATTCAGCATTGTGCTAATGAGGACCCAGAGGCTTGTGCCAAAGAGGAGCATAATGCAGACTGGATCCCCGGTACTGAAAGGACCTTAGAGTCAGGAGGACTCCCAGCCATTGTACTGCTGGTAACACTGATGCCAGGCCATCGGAGTGTAGGGCCACTTAGATTTGGGGTTAGAGCTAGAGCATCTGGCTCCAGCCCTGCTCCTTGTCCCCTGGGATCCCACCTCTGGCCCATAACCATTGGCTGCTACCACCATTGTGGCTGACAGAGTCAGAGGTAAGCCCATCCCCACTGTCCCCTCGTCCCTGCTATTCACAGTCTTTCTTCACCAATCTTGGAAGTGTTGGCCTCTTGGTGACCAAAATTCCCAAATGGCCATTTGGTTATTGTAGCTTTACAATCCCTTCAACCAAGAAACATATTTTCCAGGAACTGACAGACATCTACAAAGCAAGCTTGCACACACATCTTCCATTTTCTGGTCTTCAGTTTTACCATCTGCAAAATGGGAAAACAACATCTTCCATGAAAATCTCTCAGAGCTTTTGCGGGAATTAGGTGAAATGGCATAGCTTTCAAAGTCTGATGTGGAGAATGATTATGTTTTTTTTTAAAGATTTTATTTATTTATTTTTAGAGAGGGAAGGGAGGGAGAACGAGAGAGAGAGAGAAACATCAATGTGTGGTTGCTGAGGGCTGTGGCCTGCAACCCAGGCATGTGCCCTGACTGGGAATCGAACCTGCGATGCTTTGGTTCGCAGCCCGCGCTCAATCCACTGAGCTACGCTAGCCAGGGCGAGAATGATTGTGTTTTGATTTCTCAGTTCTCCAGCAAGTGTGTCCAGGGTAAAACAGATCCTCAGAGATCTCTCTATGCTCTTCCCCAGGCTGTGGCAGGCTGTGTAAACCTCACACGTCACCTCCACACGCTCAAGTTATCATCCTTTCTCCCTGGCACTTCATCAAACTTTATCCCATTAATCAGAAAGGCAAGGAGGGCTTTGCAAATGTGTACGCAGGAAAGTGGAATTGACTTATAACAGGGAGGAGCATATGGTCCCAGTTAAGGAATGGTTTGTTCACTCAGCCCCCTTCCTGGTGAGTCCCAGATGCCCCACTAGTGTAGGACTGAGACCTCAGAGCAGGATTTGGCTTTCCACCCTAGCCAGGGCTGTGGAAGTCTAAACCAGCTTACATCAAGGGTCCAGAGATTAAGCTTCCTTCCTTCTGGCCCCACTTCTGTTGGGGCTTCTTGTGTTCCTTCTCCTCTCACTCCCATTCTTACACATTTAATCCACACCATGACTTGGTGAGGCCTTTTCACAGAAGAAGAAGCTGAGGTCACATACTTAGTCCTGGACAGACTGAGATTCTATCCTGGATCTCTCTAACTCAAAGTCAGGCCACATTCCATGACACAGGACAACCTAGTGCACTGCCTCTCCCCCAGGCATTTGCATTTTCAAAAAGCCTGCTTACAAAGTAAATAAAACCTTGACTGTGGAATCATGGAAGGTCTCCATTCATTCGTTCATTCATCCTTCAAAAAAACATTTACTCTATGCCAACAAAGTGCCACATACAGTTCTAGGCACCAAACACACCAGACACAAACTTGTACCTCCAGGAGCTTACATTCTGGCCTTTGGTCACAGTCCTCTGGTTGCCCTGGGCCCAGCTCTGAGCCCAGAGTGCTACCACTCGTCATGGAAGCACTCAACTCAGGAACCAAAGAGAGAGGATCCCTGGGCCAGGGCCTGCCCACCTCCCAGGTTAGGCAACTTGCTATCTTAGTGCTTGCCCTGGCTTCTGAGTAGCTGACCAAAGATTTAAAGAAAGTCAGAGTCACTGCTCATGGGAAAAGGTATTCCAGGTAATAGAACAAAGGAAAGGTTTCATGATGGAGAGTCTTCCCAGAATGCCCTAAATTGTGCCCTGTAGGAAACCAGTCACGGGTAAAGTTAGCTTGTACTGAAGACTCCTCTGTGTGTTGGAGTCAGTGGTGTGTGTGTGTGTGTGAAAGAGAGAGAGAAAGCCATCATTCAATGCTAAGTGCCCTGAAGGCAAGGATGCCAGCCTGTTTCTCAGCCATCCCCCATCCAGCTGCATTTGGGGAGTTTAAGCAGATGGACTGAATACTGGACAATCTACCTCGCCGACTGAGTGCACAGACCAACCCCAGTCACCTGGATGGACAGAGGCTCCTCCTCTTCTCATTCTGTTCCCTGCCTCTCCTCCCTCCTTCCTCTAATCATTCATAGTGACAGATTGACAGAAGTGCCCCCGCTAGATAAAACTGCCTCTGGGCACAAGTACAAAACATAAAACATTTAGGGAAAATTATCCAAGAACAGTTGGCACCACGAGTAAACTGCTTTAAACACTCAACTATAAGCAACCAGTTTAAAACTGGCACAGCTGAGTCCTGGCATCAGCGTGGCCTCCTTCACGGGGTGCTCCATCATTAGCCCTCCCGGGCTCTCCTGATCAGGGCAGTAATTCCTCCTGAAACTGGGCAGGAGCCCTTCTTCCCCACAAGCACATTCAAGGAAGTTCCAACACTGGAATAAACAAAGCAGGGAAATTCTCTTTTTTTGGATTCCTTTCTCACCAAACCCCTACCACACACATCCCCATACAGGGCTGAAGATTAAGCAGTCCTGGCCAAGACTCATTTTTTTAAATTTTTTAACATATTTTATTGATTATGCTATTATACTTGTTCCATTCCCCCCCCTTTATTCCCCTCTGCCCTCCACACCCCCTCCCACCTGCATTCCTCCCCTTTAATTCATGTCCGTGGGTCGTACATATAAGTTCTTTGGCTTCTCCATTTCCTATACTATTCTTAACACCCCCTGTCTATTTTCTGCCTACCATTTATGCTTCTTATTCCCTGTCCCTTTTCCCTCTCTCTTGCCCTCCCACTCCCCCACTAATAACCCTCCATGTGATCTCCATTTCTCTGATCCTGTTCCTCTTCTAGTTGTTTGCTTTGTTTATTTTTGTTTTTTGTCTTTGGTTTAGGTTGGGTTGTTAATAGTTGTGAGTTTGTTGTCATTTTACTGTTCATAGTTTTGATCTCCTTTTTCTTAGATAAGTAAGTCTCTTTAACATTTCATATAATAAGGGCTTGGTGATAATGAACTCCTTTAACCTGACCTTATCTGGGAAGCACTTGCATTCTAAATGATAGTTTTGCTGGACAGAGTCATCTTAGGTGTAGGTCCTTGCCTTTCATGACTTGGAGTACTTCTTGCCAGCCCTTCCTTGCCTGTAAGGTTTCTTTTGAGCAATCAGCTGATAGTCTTATGGGCACTCCTTTGTAGCTCTCCCCTTTTCTCTTGCTACTTTTAAGATTCTCTGCTTATCTTTAATCTTGGGTAATGTAATTATGATGTGCCTTGGTGTGTGCCTCCTTGGATCTAACTTTTTTGGGACTCTCTGAGCTTCCTGGACTTCCTGGAAGTCTATTTCCTTTGCCAAATTGGGGAAAGTTCTCCTTCATTATGTTTTCAAATAAGTTTTCAACTTCTCGCTCTTCCTTTTGTCCTTCTAGCACCTCTATGATTCAGATGCTGGAACATTTAAAGTTGTCCCAGAGGTTCCTAAGGCTCTCCTTGTATTTTTGAATTCTTGTTTCTTCGTTCTGTTCTGGTTGACTGTTTATTTCTTCCTTCTGATCCAAACTGTTGATTTGAGTCCCGGTTTCCTTCCCTTGCCCGTTGGTTCCCTGTACATTTTCCTTTATTTCACTTAGCATAGCTTTCATTTTTTCATCTAATTTGCAACCATATTCAACCAATTCTGTAAGCATCCTGATTACCAGTGTTTTGAACTCTGCATCTGATAGGTTGGCAACCTCTTCATTGCTTAGTTGTATTTTTTCTGGAGCTTTGATCTTTTCTTTCATTTGGTCTTTTTTTTTTTTTTTTTTTTTTTTTTTTTTTTTTTTTTTTTTTTTGTCTCTGAGTGCCTGTTACATAGTAAGGGGCGGAGCCTTAGGTGTTCACCAGCCTGGGGCAACCCAGGGTCCTACATTGTGGCACTGTATGTGGAACAGGGGTCAGAGGGAACAATGCCTCTTGTTCAGCTCTCTGCAGGCTTTCAGTCACTTCCTCTGCTACCCACAAGAAAATTGGGCCCTCCTGGTGCTGATTCCAGGGTGGATGAGTTTGTATACATTCTAGGACCCTATGTATCTCTCCAATGAACTTGCCTGTTAGGCTGGGAGTTTCTCCCACTGCCTCAACCCTCACAGGTTTTTTCTGTCAGAGGTTTTGAGGCTTTATTTCCCTGGGTTGCACAGTCTGCCTGTCTTGACAGTTGTTCCTCCCAGTTTATCTGCGCTCAAATATGGGACTGCCCACTTCACCAGCCGCCACCGTGCCCACCCAGGTCCCCCAGCCACTGTTTTGCCACAAGTCCTCGCTGCCCAGCTGCCCATCTCTGCCCCTCCTACCATTCTGGATGAATGTTTCTTCTTTAACTCCTTGGTTGTCAGACTTCTGTACAGTTTGATTTTCTGTCTGTTCTGGTTGGTTTTTTGTTTTTTAATTTGTTGTTGTCCTTCTTATGGTTGTATAAGGAGTTACAGTGTATCTACCTATGACTCCATCTTGGCCGAAAGTCCAAGACTCATCTTTGACCATTGCGTTAATTCCATGGAAGCCTGCATAAAGCCTGATGTCTCTGATCATTGTTACTATCTGAATAGCATTTATATTCACAGAGTAGTTTCACATCTTTTATCCACTGGCCCTCACAACAACCTGTGTGGTGGGCTCATAACTCCATTCTTGAAATGCAGAAAAGTCCCAGAAGCAACTGCCCAGGCCATAGATTTGGCAAGTGGCAGAGCTGGGACAGAAACTAAGTCCCTTCATTTCTTCATGGAGCTCCTGCCATAGAGAACTGCCTCTTGGCCCACACTTGGGAGCCTCTTTAGGCTCAGAGGCAATCTCCTACAGCGATGCTCCCAGGAGCTTTGAAGCAGCTGGTGTTCTCTGTCCCGCTAAGACTCCAACCCCAGACCCAAGGAACAGCCACTTCCTTCCTGTGTATGACCAAGCAGAGCCTATCTAAAGTCCTCATTCACCCAAGTCCCTAATGAATGCTCAAGAGACCTCCTTCTTCACACTTGTGAAATACATAGACTCTCGTAATTCTAACCTCATTCAATTCTGACCACAATATTATAAGACTGGCATTAATTTCCTCATGTAACAAATGAGAAAACCAAGGGTTTGAGCAAGTTAGAGGAATTCTTATGATTCATTAATAGCTAAGAATTGGCAGAAACATAACTTGAATTCAGGTGCTCTGACCTAGAGTTCATTCCTGCTTCCACCATCACTGGTGTTGTCAAACAAGTACAGGCCATCAGCTGTGTGGTGATGGCCTCCTTGTATGCCACACCCTCGAAGCCCTTCCTATCCATAAATGCCATTGTCTATTGTGGTCTTAGCTGGGCTCTGCATCAATTGATGCATTGCTTGTCTCATTGCCCTACTTACTCCTTTTTATTTTAATCCTTACCCAAGGATATGTTCATTGAGTTTACAGAGAGAGAGAGTGTATGTGAAAGAGAGAGACAGAGAAAAAGAAAAACAAAACATTGATCAGGCCCAACCAGGAATCCAACCTACAACCTAGGTATGTGCTGTGATTGGGGAATGAACCCCCAACATTTTGGTTTATGAAATGATGCTCCAACCAACTAAGCCACCTGACCAGCACTGCTGTCCTTACTCTTTTACTTAACATACATTTATTGAATACCTAGTATGTACCAGTTACTATGTGAAGTGCTAGGAATACAAATGATGAATAACACAGCCCCCTCCTAGCAGGAGCTTCATGGTGGGGTGGGGAACAGTGAGTAAAGCAGCTGTGACATCACACTGTGGTGGTTTCCAAGACAAAGAAGCACAGGGTGCTTTATAGCACTTCTGTTGAAACTCCTGGGTTGGTTTTAGAAGATAAAGGGCTTCTTATCAATACAGACATCTAAGATGTTTTCTGAGCTAGGAAAGGTTTGCTAGGTGAAGATGAGGAGGCAGGGCATTCCAGGCAGAGAGGACAGTGTTTTGTTTTTGTTTTTGTTTTTTTTCCTGGGATGGCAAGTATTTCATCCTAGATGTAGCATGGACCCAGATGACTGCAAACTAGGAGAGATGAGGCTGGAGAAATGAGCAGAAGTCATGTCATACAAAGGCAGGTGAGTGTTTAGGTATCTAGGAGTCTGAGAGCAAAGGGAATCTACTAAAGAGTTTGAAGCAGCAAATGCTAAGAACTAACTGGTCTGAATAGAGATAAGGGATTGGAGGAGGCAAAGCTGAAAACAGCAAGATAAACTTGGGGGCTAAGAAAGCAATAGGAATGAAGAGACAGGGAAGTATTTTAAAGAGACAGCAGAGCTATATTGGACAGAACTCAGTGTTTTTACTAGATGGAAAGTGAAAGCAGCCAAATCTGAAATCAGGGTTTCTGCCTTGGGCAACCAGGTAGAGGGTGTCCAGAGCCTAGAGCACTGCCAGGCACACAGCAGACCTTCAGACAATGTGAGCTGAATGAATGAATTCACTGCGGGCAGAAATACAGGAGGAGCAGGCTTGTCGGGGAGGGTGTTGATAAGTTAAGTTTCAGAGATATTCAGCAAAGAGGAAGATACACAGGTGATCTGGGTGGAGGAAGATGCCAGAGTAATCACCTAATGGAGCACAGCTGAAGCCACCGGATTGGATTCCAGCACCTGGAGCAGGGGTGTCAAACTCATTTTCACCAGGGACCACATCAGGTTCACAGTTGCTTTCAAAGGGTGGAAATAATTTTAGGGCTGTATAAATGTGACTACTCCTTAACTGTTAAGTAGTTAAAATTACATTTGGCCTTTTGAAGGCAGCCGCAAGGCTGATGTGGCCCCCAGTGAAAATGAGTTTGACACCCCTGACCTGAAGGGACTTTGTGACACAACAGTGAAGGAGGCAGAGAACTGAACATGAGAAATACCCAAATCTGAAGAAAGGGAGAAGGAAAGAGAACTGAAGAAAACTGTGCTATGAAAACCAAGGAAAGACCATTTTCAGAAGATCTGCTAGATCTGGTGATCTGGGGAATCAAGCAGGACAAGAGCTAAACATGCCCATTGCACTGGTGACACACAGGCCACAGGTGACCACAGCAGAGCAGTGGGATGAAAGCCAAGTGCTTCTGATCAAGTGACTGAAATAAAAATAGGAAATTATAACCATGTCTCAAGAAGCCTGGCTGTAAAGAAGAAAAGAGAGATGGTGCAATAACCAGGGAGGTGAGCGAAATCAAACAAGGGGATTCTTTCTTTATATAATGGGAGATGTATATGTTTAAATGATCCATGGACGAATCCAGAAAGGGAAAGCAGATGCCTGCAGTCTTAGCACAGAAGCGAGTTCACTGATAGTGATGTGAAGTGTCTGAGCAGGGAACAGAACCTTTAGTCTCACTGTGCACAAGGCCTTGAAAGAGCCCAGAAAAGGCCAGATGTGAACGCAAAGACAACTGGTGTGGTGGTTGGGGGGTGAGGGGTTTGTTGAAGACCTTCCAGTCTGAGGGCTGCTGCTGCTCCAGTGGAGCCAAAGGTGGAATGAGAGGGTGAAGAGGATGGAGTATTGAGGAATAGGAAGGTAAAAAAAAAGAAGTTTGAGACAGCTTCATGAAGAAATGGAAAGAGGGCTGCCTGGGAAAGCAAAGGACTGCTGACAGTACTGAAGGCCCAGTGAAACCAGATGCCATAAATTTAGGAGGTGCCCGTCTGCTCAGCCCTGTGCGTGTGTGTGCAGTGTGTGTCCAGCAGCACTCCTTGCCTCTGATTCAAAAGTGAGAAAAGGAGACCATTGATTGATCCAGGTCACAAGACAGAAGCAATGGAGCAAGAAATTTGAGGAGATTGCAAAGTGTAGCTGAGATGGTTAATTTTGTCAAATTGACTGAGCCATGGGGTGCCCAGACATTTGGTTAACATGATTCTGGGTGTGTCTGTGGGTGTTTTGGATGAGATTAACATTTGAATCTGTAGACTGAGTAAAGCAGACTGTCCTCCCCCCCAATGTGGGTGGGCCTCATCCATCAGTTAAGAGCCTGCCTAGAACATAAAGGCTGATCTTACCCTAAGTAGAGGAAAACTCCTCCTGCCAAATGGCCTTCAAGATGGGACGACTGTGGTTCCCTGCTGGAAGACTGGAAATGAAACATCGGCTCTTCCTAGGTCTCAGCCTGCCAACTTCCAGCATAGAACTATACCATCAGCAGTGCCGAGTCTCCAGCCTCCTGAGAATTTTGGGGACTTTTCAGCCTCCATAATTGTGTGAATGGATTCCTTATAATAAATCTCTTAAGATAGATCTAGTTAGAATCGCCTACTGGTTCTGTTTCTCTGAAGAAACCTGACTAATACAGTGGCTAAATCATAAAATTTAAGCTGGATAGGAAAGGAAATGAAGACAGGGAAGGTAATGAAATCAGGGACACTCCAGAGAGTGAAAAACACACTTCGTGGAAGGAAAACTGAGCAAGAGAACTCAGCTAATGAGAAGTTGTGGTCAAAGTGCAGATGTAGAATTTCCAAGTAGGGCAGGGGGCAATTCTGGACAATAAGATGCAGATGTCACCAAGGGAGTGGCTGCTGGAAGTACAGTGAAGACAAAGACCAACACAGCCACACCTCGTTTTATGGCATTTTGCTTTACTGAGCTTCACAGTTGTTGCTTTTTTTTTTTTTTAACAAATAGAAGGCAAGATTATCCACCAGCAAATACATTACAACTCATTTAATTGTAATACTCACTTTATTGTGGTGATCTGGAACCAAAACCACAATATCTTTGAGGTCTGCCTGTACATATATGAATAGATTTGAGGACAGAGATGCCAGGGTTTTGGATAGGTCTTCCATGTGTCCACCGAAATTCCTAGGACCTTGGGAGGTGTTGGCATGTGGACAGAGACTGAGGCAGATTGTGATAAGCTGCTGAAATTTGGTGGTTCATTGCTAGGGCAGCATAATCATTTCTGCGTGGTAACCAAAGATGGCATGAATGAGAGCTGGAGTGGGATTTAGCCAGTCACAAGTTTTCCATGAGAACTAGTCACAATATTTCCTTGGCAGATTGGACTGGCAGAGAAGTGAGATGGGGGAAGATGGTTGAGGGAAGAAAGATAAAGTGGGAAGGTAAGAAGATAGAGTTTTCTAGATGGATTCAGTCACAGCCTAGACTGTTAGGGTTCCACCCTTCCACTCCATCATTACTGAAAAGTTGGAAGACCTTTCCCCAGCCTGGGGATCTGTGGGTCCTGGGTCCATCACAAATGTGCTGTGGACAGAGTCATTCAACTTCTCTCCATTTCTGATGCCTCCTTTACCCCAACATGTCTCACTTACTCCTTCATTCCTTCTGTGAACATGCATCACCCCCTAATATATTCCAACACTTGGCTAGAGGCTGGAATTACAGAGGTGGATTAGACACTCCCGATGCAAACACCAGCATGGTTCCCCAGGGCAGACATAGGCTGAAAGCACGCAATGCCCTTGGAAGTCCTTCTTGGAGTCATCATCTACAACCAGGGAGATGGGACTGGGCCATGTCATGAAAGTGCCCTTGCCTGTGATGCCTCCGCAGCAGGGCAACAGTGAGACAGCCCCCCAACCCTGGACACAGGCCTTCTCCTAGATATGGCTCGGTCAGTTTGGGAAGGCTTTAAACATGCACAGCCTTGAGCTCCCTTCCTCCCTCAAAGCTCAGAGGAATAACTGTGCCCAGAAGGAGTGGGGATGCTCAGAATGAGAGGGAGTACAGTAGTCGAAGTTTTCACCCTCTGGGACTCTGGCCTGTCTGGCATTGTTGCTTGGGCCCGCTGGGGTCTCTGATCTGACCCCCTGCCATATATCTGCCACCTCCTTCCTCCCCTTCTGGACCCCCAGCCCAGCCCCTTTTCCTCTCCCCAATAGCAGCTCCATCTGGGGTCATTCTCCCTCACGTTTATCTCTGTCTTTTCCACTTCCCCACTCTCTCACTCTCTGTTCCCTGGCTTCCCTTCTCCCTCTGTCTCCAAAGTCTGGGTCTCACTCTTACCTCCCAGGCTCAACTCAAGCCCTCAAGCTCTGCCTCTGCCTATGTGTCCTCCCTTACCCTTCCTGCTTCTCCCCTCTCTAATCAAATCAACAAGTATTTGAGTCTGATCCCTGTCTCTCTCCCCCTTCCCTGACACTGTTTCCTCTTGGCCTCTACTCCCACCCGCCTCTGCTGCCCTATGGTCAGCTCCACTCACCCTGGAGCCAGGCCACATGGGGCTGCCAGCGGCAGGACCCTGGGGTTGAGGGACTAAGTGTGTCCCTCACACACTAAATCCTGCTCTCCCTCTGCTCCTCCCTCCAGGCAGCCCAGGAAGCATTCATTATTTAGAGAAATTATTTAGCATTCTGCTTCTGTCATTTCTTGCCATGGCGCCAGGCCTTGATATGTGATAAAAATATCAACGTTAAATCAATTCCGACAACTGCTGTTTTCTTGCAGTGTCACTAGATCTTAAAGCTGGGGGCACAGAAGACTCTCCAGCTACCCAGCCGCTCAGGCCAGACCTTAGAAGGAAGATGGGCTCGGGGAGGGGCCTGCTGCTGCCCACACACCGTACCACACCACCTGACCTCCAACTAATCCCTGCTTTGCTCAGACTTCTCACCCTGGAAAGTGTTTGTTTCATCATTGGTAAAAAAAATTCCAATTAAAAAAAATCAATTGATTCTTTACAACACGCCTGGCACTATGTGAATACTAGACCAAATGGTATCTCCTTTGTTCTACATCAATTCTGGCAAATGGAAATTATACCCCTATGTTACGGACGTTCTGACACTGAGGCTAGGAGAGGTTAAGTAGCTTTCCTGAGGACACACAGCTAACAAGCAGGCCTGGGTTAGGACCTGGGTCTGTGTGACCCAGGCCCAGGGAATCACACATACTGAGCTGGCAGAGGGCATATGGCATACAGAGATCAGAATCTGACTTAGACCATGGACAGAGACTATGAAGATCTGAAGGCCTATAAGGATGGGTCCCTCTTCCTAGCATCTGATCACCAGTCTGGGATGAATTAACTCAACCTACCTAGAAGTAGGATGAACAACTTGACCTGCTGTGAGGATGTTGGATGAGAGTTGGTTAGAATTTTGCACACTCCCTGCCCTCGACCTGTGTCACCACCAAGGCTAAGCAAGGATCTGCTAGCAACTGGGTAGGACTTCAGTGAGCAGGGACAGGTCACCAAGGAGACCAGGAGGAAGGAAGGACAGATTAAGAGACTGGGAACCAAAGCCAGAGAGATCTCTCCCCTCACAGGACACTCACATGATCTACATCATCCTCATGGGTCTCTTTTTTCTTGGGAACAGAAGCCATGTCTCCTAGTTTTGAACTAGCAAAAGACTAAGTACGTAATGATCACTCAGAAAATATTTGCTGGTTTGGTTTCCTCAACTAAATGAGCAGAGTGGATTATGGTAATGGCCTCTAACGGGCATCTCAAGGGCCATGGATGATGACCTGCAATAAGGTCTTACCTGGTCGTTGTGACAGGGACTCAGGGACTCCAGAATGAAGTCAACACTGTGCAGGGGTTGCCAGCCACACTAGTGGGTATGGGCTGCTTTCATTGGACACACAGGTCCAAAATAAAGGAGATGATAGTCTTCTCTGTCTCTGTAGGGTAAGTCCTCCCTGGGAACTAGGTTTAGTGCTGAGTGTTGTGCTATAAAGCAGCAAGTTTCAACCACTGCACTGCAAGAATTTTTAAAACAGGAAATACTGACTATTTAGTCAGGGGCACTGACGTCTTTTCCCTTAGATTGTCAAATAAATAAAAACGACAACAGCCAACACATCAATAGCCATTGAATGTGAATGAATCAAAATTATACTTTTTGTCAGAGCAGAAAAAATGTGTTTTTTGGTTTGCCACAGAATTTTAGTAATTAGTTTGTGTGCTGCAGGATGAGAAAGGATGAAGATCACTGTTCTAGAGAGATTTAGACAGGACAGTGACCAGTATAAGGACAGACTTCAAATGATATCAAAGAAGAAAAAGTAGAGGAATTGGGCATATTTAGCCTGTGGAAGAGTTGCAGGTACAAAGTATCCAATATTTAAAGAGCCGTTATAATGGACTTGACCATTCTGGCTATGAAATGTGGAGTTCATACTGTTGTTGGAAACCGTAGAAAAAAAGATGGTTTAGGCACCATATGAAGACCTAGAATTTAGGGCTAACAGACACATCATGTAGCAGTGCTTCCCAAGCTTGTTCACATCATGACTCACACAGAAACTGATCATATCTGTACCACTCACTGAGGAAGAGGAGTGAATGAGGTAACCACAGCTGGAGGCAACCAGTGATGGGACTGCACCACCCACATGGCAATTTACAAAATGAGGAGAACTTACAAAATGTGCCCAATGGAAGTACACTGGAGAAGCTCTGGTATAGGAATAGTGAGTTTCCTGTCATTGAAGGCATGTAAAGATGGGATGAGGGTTTGGAGAGAAAGGGTTCAAATATTAGAAGACAAGTTGGTTCCTTTCAGCTCAGCACTTCATAGATTCTCATCCTCCAGGGAGTCCCAGATGGAGAGGCTGGCTGCTCCGAGCATGTGCACAAGCTCAGAGAAGTATCCATCAAGGTCTTCTGCTTGAAGAGCAAGGGACTTTATCATTGCCGACACCTGACAATGATGAGGGACTGTGTCAGCTCACTCGCCATGCTGTGGGAGACTCAGGTGCCTCGGATACAACTAGCCCATTAGCCTCCCACCCCTGTGGGGGATAAAGGCCTCTAGATAGACTAATGAAAATCACCCAAATTGAGTTCAATTGAGCAGAAGAAAGGAGGATGGATCCCATTAATTATTCCCAGACTCCCCCTCATGCATCAACCCAAACACAGAGCAGTGCCACGTCACACAGACAATAGCAATTAGTGATATGGGACTCTGATGTTGTCAAAACAAAAACCCATACTCTGCTTGCCTGGGCTAGGTGACTCAGTTGGTTGGAGTGTCATCCCATACAACAAAACAAAAGGTTGCAGATTCAATCTCAGTCAGGGCGCTATAGGAATCAACCAACAGATATTTCTCTCTCACACAGATGTTTCTCTCCCTCTCTAGCTTCCTTCCTCTCTAAAATCAACAAATATATCCTTGGGTGTGGATAAAGAAAAAAAATCCACATTCTGCTCACAGGATGTGAAATGATGAGATGGTCCTAGGTTGACCTGGCAACTATCTCGGAATGTCTGGTGGGAGGGAATGGAGTACAGAGCTGGGCACACCTGGCCTCTGTGACCTTGAGCCAGTTCCTTGGCCCCTCTGAGCCTCTACTTCCTCAGCTATAAAAAAGATTGGATAGAGCCTACCTGACAAGCTGGTTAAAAGGACTCCATAAGATAATGTGTGGCCTTGGGAAGGTCACTGCATTCATGAAGCCTCATTGCCGCCCCTGTAGAATGAGGAGTGTTGTGCATAGGTCACTAAGGTTCTTCAGGCTGTAAGGCCCTGACCTCTATGATTTGAGAACTCATGGCCAAGCTTGGTCTGGGCCAAGAAAAATCATCAGTCCCTGGAACCCAAGGCCTCTCTCCCTCCCTCAATTCCAAACTCACTTCTTTATATTTTTTCTTTTTTTAATTATATTTTATTGATTATGCTATTACAGTTGTCCTGACTTTTCTTCCTTTGTACTCCTCCACCCAGCACACCCCACTCCCTCACACAATCTCCCACCATTGGTCACGTCCATGGGTCATGCATATACATACATTCTTTGGCTGCTCTATTTCCTATACTTTACATTTCCATGGCTATTCTGTAACTACCTATTTGTACTTCTTAATTCCTCACCTCTTCACTCATCCCCCACATTCCCCTCCCATCTGGAAACCATCAAAATGCTCTCCATGTTCATGGTTCTGTCTCTGTTAGGACAAGGTCTCGAGATCATCTGCTTTCCCACTCCCCAACCTCAATCAAACCCAAACATCAACTCTACAAATGTCCATCAACCTCAAAAGACCCAGAAATCACTAGCTTTGATTTATAAAGCACTTCAGTGTCCCCAGCCAGGTGCCTTCCACCTCTACCCTGAACAAAAGACAGCCTAGTCCCTGCAAGATAAAAAGCCACTAATTGTTTCCCAATCCACTCCAACAGTGATTGGGAGAAGACAAGCCTATTGATGTTTCATCAACAGCCAGCTGGCTTTCTTGCCTGGCATTTAGTAAGAGAGAAAGATAAAAAGTCTGTTGGGTCACGGAGTCAGAGGCCAGGAAGGTCAGGTGAGGGAGGACTGTGCTCTGGACAAGTTGCTGATATACTCCTACGTTTCTGGCATGGAGTCTCAAGGCCATGCCTGCCCACCTCCAGCCTAGCCCAAGCTCTATATGTAGTGAGGCCTGTGGAGTCACAGATCTCTCTGAGCTGAAGTTCTCATCTCACCCTATACCCTATGCTCTACATATAATCATTTCCTTCCTCCAGTACTAGCTGCACCCTTCTCCACCTGCCACATGACCCAGGAGGTCCACTTCTGTGAATTGCATCACCCAAACTTTCTTGCTCTGGCTTCTATATGAGTTCACCAGAGGAAACACTAGCAAGCAAGTGGAGGGTGGAAGGAAAGAGAAATAGGGCTATTGATTTCCAGCTCCCTCCACTGCAGACTCTACCTAAGAATTACATAGCTACAGCTGCCTCAAAGTCTTGAGTAGTAATATCTTGCTATGCCCTGGGGTGCTTTGCCATCCTTGTTGAATTTCCTTAACCCTTCATTAGACTCGCTTTTTAATTATTCCCTTGGAGTGGACAATCTGCTTCCAGCAGGGACCCCGGCCTGGCCTACTCTTTGTTCTAGACCAGTCAGGGACCCTGTCCTCAGCCCTAAGCTGCTATGAGAATGACAGGAGCCCAGTGGTCCGCAGAGTGTATGAGGGAGGACACCTAGTGTCCTCACAAATAAGAGGCTCACCGTGCAGACATGGAAGCCAATGCACCATTTATATTATTGAGTCAAGGTTCTCTTGTCTGGACCCATATCCAACTACAACTGTATTCTCCAATTCACCCATTCTTTTTCTCATTCAGTAAGCCCTTAGTAAGCTCATTCTACATTCCAGACACAGTGCAAGTTACTGAAATATGAAGATTAATTAGACACAGTTCCTGTCCCAAGTTTCTCACAGTCTGATGGGAGTCAGACATGCATAGAACTAAGGACACAGAGTCTTGGAGGTGCTGTGAGAAGGGTCATCATGTGGCAGATTAGATATTGCCTATTGTTCTTTAAGAACTGAACGCCCAATAGATATCTTTGATTTATCCCATCAATATACCCAGAGGTATGGTAATCTGCATCATCACCATTTCTTCCAGGGTGGTGCTGGCTTGAAGGAGGAGGTAGGAAGTGGGGTTATAGCCAGTGCCCTGCCTGCTCACCCCACCCCACTCCACCCACTCCCAGACTGCCACCCTCCAGCTACTAGATGGGGTGGGAATCATCTCAGGATTCAAAACTCCCCCCACAAGGACAGGAGTTGCTCCAGAATCTCCCTCCTAGAAGGTATTCCATCAAGGAAAGGGCTTGTTTAAGGGCTCATTGCAGTTCAGAGAGGAATTTATGGGATTAATCTCTACAACTTGCCAGCACCAGTAATTTGGCTTTAAAATAACAAATAATAAAATGATAAGCTGATGCCATACTATTTGATGAGATTCTGTCCTCCCAAACACAAGTGTTCCTGCATACACACACACACCAACTGTCTCACCAAATCCCATGGTCAGAGCACTGAGAACCAAGATCCCTGAGGGCAAAGGTGGGGTTGTGGGGAGGATATTCTTTTCCTTTTTTTCCTTGATTATGCTAACACAGTCCTAATGTTTCCTTCTTTGTCCTCCTCCACCCAGCACTGCACACTCACTCAGGTAATCCCCCTACCATTGCTCACATCCGTGGGTCATTTGTGTAAGTTCTTTGGCTACTCAATTTCCTATACTGGACTTCACATCCCATGACTATTCTGTGACTACCTATTTGTACTTCTTAATCCCCTCACCTCTTCACCCATTCCCCTACATCCTCTTTCCATCTATTGTTCATAGATATGTATTTATTGCCATTTTATTGTTCATAATGTTGATCTTCTTTTTCTTAAATAAGTCCCTTTAATATTTCATATAATAACAGTTTGGTGATGATGAATTCCTTCAGTTTGTTCTTGTCTGGGAAGCTCTTTATTTGCCCTTTGATTCTAAATGAAAGCTTTGTTGGGTAGAGTAATCTTGGCTGTAGGTCCCTGCTTTTCATGACTTTGAATATTTCTTACCAATTACTTCTAGCCTGAAAAGTTTCTTTTGAGAAATCAGCTGACAGTCTTATGGGAACTCCCTTGTAGATAACTAACTACTTTTCTCATGCTGCTTTTAAGTCTCTCTTTATCTTTAACGTTTGGCATTGTAATTGTGATGTGTCTTGAAGTGGGCTTCTTTGCATTCATCTTGTTTGGGACTGTCTGTGCTTCCTGGACTTGCATGTCTATTTCCTTCACCAAATTAGGGAAGTTCTCTTTCAGTATTTTTTCAAATAGATTTCTGATTTCTTGCTCTTTCTCTTCTCCTTCTGCACCCCTATGATGCAAATGTTGAACCACTCGAAGTTGTCCCAAAGGCTGCTTGTACTACCCTCACTTTTTGAATTCTTTTTTCTTCTTGTTCTGATTGGTTGTTTTTTTGTTTCCTTGATTCGTTGTTTGCAATGATATGTTCCAAATCATTGATTTGGTTCTCAGCCTCATCCACTCTATTGTTCTTTCTCTGTAAATTATTCTTTATTTCAATTAGCATATCCTTCATTTCTGACTGAATCTTTTTTGTGCTGCTGAGATCCTTACCAAGTTCCTTGAGTATCCTTATAACAAGTGTTTTGAACTCTGCATCTGATAGATTGCTTATCTACATTTTGTTTAACTCTTTTTTTGGAGTTTTGACCTGTTCATTCATTTGGGCCATATTTTTTTGTCTCCTTGTTTTGGTAACCTCCCTATTTTTGTTTCTGTATATTAGGTAGAGCTGCTTTGACGCTGTGTCTTGATAGTGTAGCAAATGGAGTAGGTGTCTGAAGGGTCCAGTGGCAGATCCTCCCCTATCACCCAGGCTGAGTATTCGAGGTGTACCCTTCATGTGGGCTGGGTACACCCTCCTCTTGTAGTTGAGCCTTGGTTGCTGTTGGCAGGTCAGTGGGACAGATTTTCCCAGGCCAGTCAGCTGCAAGGACTTGCTGTGTCCACTGACCACCACCTCAACCCTTCATGGAGGATCAGCTCTGCAGGAGCAGGGTGATGGTGCTCTGACCTGGTCTGTAGCTGCCCACTGGCTGCACAAGCTCTGGGGTTTCCTGGGTTGTGCAGGGCAAGGTCAGTCCCCATCAGTGTTCTACCAAGTGCCATTCTGCTGAGCTATAAAGCACTCTGAGATGGCTGCTATTTGTGCTGGGCTTGGAGATTCCCAGGTGAAGCCAAGCTGTGAATCTAGGCTGCCTGCTGCTAGTGCTGGGCTTGAGGCTTACTGAGGCCAACTGTTGCTTGTTTGAAAGGATTTAGAAAGTTGTGAAGCAAGAGCCAAGACCAGCCATTCATATGGAAAAGCAGCTTGGATGGACCTCTAAGTTGGGTGGAGTGGAGTTTCAGGGGATCTCCAGGGTGGGGCAAACAGTGTTAGCCAGGTTGATGGCGTCTCAGATATGGTACCTGCCTGCTGGCTCTGTGGCTCTGTGGGGGAGGGTTCAGAAAAGAGACAATGGCCTCTGCTCTCCTTGATCCCAGACACTTCAGTTTCACCCTGTATGCAACTGGTCCCTTTCAAGCTGTTACCCTGGTGCTAGAGCTCAGAGAAAGTGAGTTTTAGTAGGTGGGTCTGTGTGTGGTTCTTTAAGAGGAACTGCTTGGGGCTCTAGAAGTTTCTTCCACCAACTCAATCCCTGCTGGTTTCTGCAACCAGAAGTTGTAGGGAGTTATCTTCCTGGCACTGGAACCCTTGGCTGGGGGCCTGGTGTAGGGCTGGGACTCCTTGCTCCTGAGATATCCCTCCCAAATTTTTATCCACCACACATGAGTGAGGGACCAAGCCATTCCACACCTGTGTCCCTCCTAACAGTCTGGATTGATGTGGTTTCTTTAATTCCATAGTTGTCAGACTTCCATTCTATTAAATTTCTGACAGCTCCGAGTGATGGCTGTTCTATATTTTAGTTGTAATTTTGGTGTGGTTGTGGGAGAAGGTGAGCCGTGTCTGCCTGTGCTGCCATCTTGACCTGAAGTCAGAGAGGATGTTTCTTTAGGCTCCAAACACAGTTATTTACAACAAATGGACAAAACTGAACTAAGCAATTCTAGAGCCTAAATATAGAGTTTGGGGAAGGTGGCATGTCCCAGTGCTACTGACAATAACTATTAAATAAGTTAAAAGCCACCCAAAATAATAAAAAACAATTTGAATGTACTAAGTGTTGTCATGTAAATCCTACTTTTCAATATAATCAGATTGTATTCCAAAGAGTTCAAAACCTACAGTATGCCATCAAGAAAACTCACTTCTGGCAGAAAAGGTTATAGAAGGTCATCTCACATTCAACAAACATTTATTAGGAACCCATCATGGGCCAAGCACTGTGTCAGACACTGGGATATAAAGATGAGCTGAAGACAACCCCTGCCCTCAGATTACTCACAAACTAGAGATAAACAAGCAACAGTGAATGATGGGCTAGCCCAGGCAAAGACAGAGTGCTCTGGAAGGACAGAGAAGGGACAGCACCTCTGACCAGAGAAATCAGAGAGGGGTTAATAGATAAGGTGACAACTGAGATGGGTCATTAAGAAAGGACTTTACCAGATGGAGAAAGGATACAGCATTGTAGGCAGAGGAAAGAACACAGGCAAAGGTGCAGAGGTGTGAGTGAGCAGTGACAGGAGTGAAGGCTAGAAAATTGAGTGGGGACCAGATCATGAAGGAGCTTGAATGCCAGGCCCAAAGTTTTAGATGTTAGTAAACAGCAAATGCCAAAACAATAAGGCTTTAAATAAGAACATGATAAATTAGAGTACTGTTTGAGAAAGTCCCATGGAGAAAAACCTGCTGCTCCAAATACTGTGGGACCCTGAAGGCAGTGAAGATCAAGGAATCTCCAAAGAGCGGTACCCCTCCACCAGGGAGGGGTTGGACAAATACTCTTCTTCTAAGGGGCATGGTCATGAGACAAGCTCCATAAGAAAGCAGATTTCTAATTTCAGAAGTTCTGGATGGAAACCATCTCCTCCATTTCCATCAGTGACATGCACCAGGTATGGTTGATGGGTTAATAGACCTTCAGTGGTGGGAGGATGTGGTTCAAAGTGTTGAAGTAACTACTGCAGGGGCTGGTCCTCTGATGTCAAGGGAACAATAGTGGAGAAGACTTTAGGGACAGCATCCAAGGCTCATGACAAGCATCTAAACTGGTTTTGTCTTGGGAAAATGTTAGGTCATCAAAGTCCTCAATAAGCTCATGAGACACATGGAAAATGTAGGTTTGTCCTCACTTGAAAATAGAACTCAAGCTACACGTTGATCAACCAGGTCTCAAAAATCAAGACAGGATTTTTGGTGATGGTGGGGTGAAGAAACCAGCAAATTCTCTTCCCAAAATCTAGGGGGAAATAGTCAAAAACAAAAACAACCACTTCAGACCTCTGGAAATCAACCAAAAGCAAAACAATAAACTGAGAAGCGCTTGTTCATGGAAAACTGAACTTTGGTAAGAAATGTGGGAATGTGGAAAAGTCTGTCTGGGACTGCTCCTATCACCAACCCCACCTATGTTGAGTAGTGTTGATCATGTAAACAAGAACCTTGACTGCAGAGAGGGATGATTTGATTTGGAGTGAAAGTTGAGGAACCCAAGTACAGGAGCTAACAGTACAAATGATCGATCAGTGGGGAAGCACCTGGGTGAGGTCCACAGTCTTGCTGGACTGAGGGTGCAGTCTCATGGGAGCAAGCAGCAAAACAGCAAACAAGCTTGAAATTTAACAGGGAGCTCCTGGAAATGAGAGCACCACAGATCATCTAGAGAAACATCCCTTCCTGGTATCCTTGGAGCCTGCACACATGCAAGGACCACCAAGATAGCCTCAGAAAGTCAAAGTAGGGAAGACCTGAAAACTAACTAAACTTTTAATGTTGCCCCCACAATCCACACAGAGGATGATGGTTTTCTGGCTTGAGGTGTTTACACATACCCCTGACCAGTCGGTGGCTTACCATCAAGCTGCAAAGATGTGGAGACAACCCTTAGAAGCCAAGCTAAACATTTAAAAAAATTTTGAGTAGAGAGGCTCCCATTCAAGATGACAGAGTAGGTAAATGCAATACTTACCTCCTCCAACAACCACATCAAAATTACAACTAAATTACAAAACAGTCATTATTTAGAACACCTGAAATCTAGCTGAACTCCTATAACTAAGGATATAAAGAAGCCACATCAAGACTGGGGCAGAGAAAACTGGTCCCACACCATGTTTGGCAGCTAAAACTTAGGAAGGATATCTCAGCTATGGAGGTACTCCCTGGGAAATGAGGGGTCTCAGCCACACAACAAGCCCCCCAGGATTCCAGTGCTGGGAAGAGAAGTCCCCATGACTTCTAGCTGTAAAAAACAATGGGGTTTGTGCTTGAGTTCCAGGCTTTCCTTTTAAACAGCCTTACTTGGACTTACTTGAACTTACTTGGACTAATTCCTTGTGAGCTCCAACCCCGGGGCAGCAAATCAAAAGCTGCCAGGGACATATAGGGAGGAACTAAAGTATCTAGCATCAGAGCAAGTGCTGGAAGGGTAGCTGTCTCCCAGACAGAAGGGCTGGCAGAAGCCATTTTTCCTCACCCCAACAGAGTAGACAGACAGGTGTCATATCTAAATTTCCATCAACCTAGCTAACACTTTTTGACCTGCCCAGTTTACTCCCCAAAACCCTTCCCCACCCAAATTTGGGCCCACTCAGGCCCTTTCCACTCCTTTTTCCATGTGATGGCCTCTTTTGGTTCATGCTTTGGAGTTTCCTAAAATCTCTCAAAAGTACTCAAACCCCAAACAACCAACATCTGGTCTCAGTGTGCCCCATACATCTTGCTTAAGGGCCCCAGGTCCAGCACTAGCAGCAACTGAACTGGATTTGCAGCCTGGGATCTCCCAGGCATCTCCAAGCCCAGCACAGTAGCAGACATCTGCAAATCACTTTGTAGCTCATTCTGTGTGGCCCCAGGCAAAGCAAAGGTGGCAGCTGACCATAGTCTGCACCTCCAAAGCCAGCACAACCAGTGAACAGCTTCAGACCATGCCGAAGCACCACCCAACTACCTCCACATGTGGTACACATAAAGGCAGACTCACTGAGCACCACAGCCCCACAGAAGTGAGTACTGCTCTGTGGGGTTAGCCCCTACACAACATATCCAACACTGTGGCCACAGTCAATCCTCACAACCAATTGGCCTGGGGATAAATGCCTCCCATTGACATGCCAACAGCAATCCAGGCTCAACTATAATAGGAAAGTGTACACAACCCATGAAGAGGTAACCTGGATCAGGTTACCAGGGAGGCTGTGCCACCGGACCCTACAGAACACCTATTGTATTAATCCACTCTGCCAAGACCAGAAGACATAGCCACTCTACCCAACACATAGAAACAAACACAGGGAAGCAGCAAAAATGAGGAGACAAAGAAACATGTCCCAAATTAATGAACAGAGCAAAACTCCAGAAAAAGAACTAAACAAATTGAGACAAGCAATCTACCAAATGCAGAGTTCAAAATACTTGTTGTAAGGATGCTCAGTGAACTTAGAGAAAGAGTTAATTAACTTAGTGAGAACTTCAACAAAGAGGTTTGGAAACATAAAAATGGAGTAGAAAACATTGAAAAAGAACCAATCAGAAATGAAGGATACACTAACTAAAATGAAGAATAATTTATAGGGAATCAATGGTAGATAAAGCCAAGGATCAAATCAGCAAATCGGAATGTAAGGAAGCAGAAAACACCCAATCAGAACAATGAAAAGAAAAAAATCTACAAAAATGAAACTACTGGAAGGGGTTTCTGAGACAACTTCAAGCATACCAACATTCAAATCATGGGAGTACCAGAAGGAGAAGAGAGAGAGACCAATAAATTGAAAACTCATTTGAAAAAATAATGACAGAAAACTTTCCTAACCTGGTGAAGGAAAAAGACACACAAGTCCAGCAAGTATAGAGAGTACTAAACAAGATGAGCCTAAAGAAGCCCATACCAAGACACTCATATTTAAAATGGCAATGGTTAAACACAAAGAGAGCATCTTAAAAGCAGCAAAAGAAAAGCAGTTAGTTACCTACAAGAGAGCTCCCATAATACTGTCAGCTGACTTCTCAACAGAAACTTTGCAAGCCAGGTGGGACTGGCATGAAATATTCAAAGTGATGTAATGCATGGACTTCAGTCAAGACTACTCTACTGAGCAAAGATATCATTTAGAATCGAAGGACAGATAAACAGCTTTCAGACAAGAAAAACCTAAATGAGTTCATCATCACCAAGTAAGTATTACAAGAAATGTTAAAGGGTCTTCTTTAAGAATAAGAAGAGAAAAAAGATTGAAAATATGAACAATAAAATGCCAATAAATACATATCTACCAGCATTTACTTTAAATACACCAAACAAAAGACATACAGTGGCTCAATGGATAACAAAAAAAAATACTTATGTATGCTGTTTACAAGAAACTCACCTCAGATAGAAAGACACACAGACTGAAAGTAAAAGAATAGAAAAAGATATTTCATGAAAATGGGAATCAAAAATATAGCTGAGGTAGCAATACTTACACCAGACAAAATAGACTTTATAAAAAGGCATAAAAAGAGACAAAGAAGAACCCAACAATTCCACTTCTGGGTATTTATCCAAAAAAATCCAAAACATGCTAAATCAAAAAGACATACATCCATATGTTCATTACAGCATTATTTACAATAGTCAGGATATGGAAGCAACCTAAGTGTCCATCAATAGACAAATGAATAAAAAATGGTGCAGATATACAATGAAATATGACTCAGCCATAAAAAAAATTAAATATTGCCACCTGCAATGACATGGATAGACCTAGAGATTATTTTGCTAAGTGAAATAAGTCAGACAGAGAAACACAAATGCTATATGATTTCACTTATATGTGGAATCTAAAAAACATAAAACAAGCAGAATCAAAACAGACTTATAGATACAGAGAACATTTTGACAGCTGCCTACTGGAAAGGGGTTGAGGGGATGGGTTAACAAGGTCAAGAAATTAAGAAGTACAAATTGGTAGTTAAGTACTAGTCATGGGGATGTAAATCGCAGCGTGGGGAATACAGTCAGTAACATTGTATTAATTATGTATTATGCCAGGTGGGTACTAGATTTATCAGGATGTTCACATTGTAAGTTGTATAAATGTCCAGTCACTAGGTTGTACACCTGAAACTAATATAATATTGTATGTCAACTGTAATTTTGTAAAAAGTTATTTTTCAAAAACTGAGTAGAGATATTAGCAACATGTACCACTGAAGAGACTGATTCCGCAGATTAAGTCAAAATCAGTTACTAAAAATTTAAAAAATCTAGCAACAACAATGCTCATGAGTGAAAAATCAAAATCAAGTTTGTACAATATATTGTCTAAACTGTCCAGTTCTCAACAAGAAAACTGCAACACAGAAACAGGAAAATAATCCATATTTAAAAAAGAAAAAAAAACAGTCAATAGAAACCAACTCTGAGCAGGTACACATACTGGATTTGATAGACAAAGACTTCAGAGCAACTGTCTTAAATGTGTTTGATTAATTAAAAGAATTATGTTTAAATAATTAAAGGACTACATGATGACAATGACTTAACAAACAGGGAATCTCAATAAAGCAATAGAAACTATGAGAAAGAACCTAATGAAAATCGTAGTTTTGAAAAATACAGTAAAAGAAAAAAAATTCACCATATGGGCTCAGCATCAGATTTAAGATGTCAGAAGAATCAGTCAATTTGTATCAGAAATGATACAGTCAGAAGAACAAAGAGAAAAATTATTGAAGAAAAATTAACACACTGAGACCTGAGGAACAACGTGAATTGTACCAACATACCTCTCTACAATATGAAGCCCAGATACGGGACAGAGAAAAGAGAAGAAAAAATAATTGAAGAATCAAGAGAGCCTCCAATTTTGAAGTCCCCTTCACCACTCTGCTTTTGATTTGGGGGAGTGGGGGAGGCAGGTCAGAAGGTGCTGGGTTAGAGCTTCTGCAAGACTCAGCTCTGATTTGCCTCTCAAGAAGGAGAAATTATACCCACCATGTGCTGGGCTCAATGCTTACACCTGCATAGGTGCTTTGGCCCTCACAAGTCCGTGAGCAGTTCTGTAGTCACAGTCCCCAGAGGCAAAAATGACTCAGGGCGGTGTGCAGCTGCCCAGCTCACAAAGCCAGGACTGAAACCCAGTTCCCTCTTCTTCACTACCTTCTCACAGAACCCTGATGCCTCTCAGCTCACACATTCATGCCCTGTGGACTCAGCAGTAGGGGGAAGGAATGGGAGTGACACCAGACAGACTGCAGCACTGAGTGGAGGAACAGACCACAAACAGGCATGAGCACAAAAGCATCCAGGAATCCACAGGACCTCCTTCTCTTTCCGCAGATCAGTGAACCTCTTGCCAGGATGGGCTGCCCCACTCCCCAGAGAGCCATAACCTGCCTCCAGGGGGTTGGTTCACCAGGCGGGGGCTGGGGTTTGGACAGACGCATTTCTAGGCAGCCTCAGCATTTCTAACAACTTTAGCCAGACTGACCCTCAGGACCAGGACCAGCAGCCTGTCCTGTGCCTGGCTAGAAGTCAGTCTGGCCTTGCCTTTAGAGGTGATCGTCACTCCCCAAATCCTTCACTCTCAACTCCACTCACATTTCTATTCATCCTCATAGCCTTCCTAAAGAATGAATGCCAGATGAGAAATCTGGGGCCCAGGCAGGTTAGCACTTCACCTGAGGTCACACAGCTGATGGGCCCGGATTTGCCTCCTAGCTCTCCAAGCTGCTCTCCTCTCTATCTCTCTGGGTATCTTGCTCCAAATGTTCACCGCAAACTTGTCTATTAAGAGGCTGAAACCAGCAGGGCACAGGCTTTGTATGTACAGCCCAGCTCTGGAAAGAGAGGCAATGTCTCCATCAACAAACCAGTTCCCAAGTCTCAGCCTGGACACCCTCTCCAACACCAGTGTACTTTGCCCAGCCTGCATGCCAACCCCACCCCACCATCATCCAGGGCCAAAACCAAAGAAAGGAGATTTCACTGCCATAGGAGCTAGGGAGATTCAGATCAAGAGTCACCACTCAGGGAGGCCCCATCCACAGCCTCTTCTGGCTGGGTCCAGAACCCCTGTCCCTGTGATAGAGAGCTCAGCTGGCCCACTCCTCTCCCACTCCAAGGGCACAAATGGGCATCTCATTTATCTGGACATCTAAGAGTGGAGCTCATGAAAAGTACTCCTTAAGAACTACTGAACCACTGTTACTGGCCTCCTCTTGTGTCTTCCTTTAGGTGAAACAGAACACCTGGATGCTTAGCCTATCTGAGCCTCAATTTTTATCCACCTCACTGGAGTGGTAGGAGAAATAACAGAGAAAATACAGTAAAGATGCTGGGAGAAGAGAGAGCTCGGCAGGGCAGTAGGGGAGGGAGAGCCTGGTGAAACCACAGGCTTGCTGCAGGACTGCCAGGGTTGGGAAGTGCCTGAAGACAGATGAGGGGGCTGGGGTGTGGGAGATGGGAGGAGCAGCAGAGTGATGGTAGGTAGGTAGGGAGGCAAGAATAAAGGCTGGTGGGTGGGACATACGGGGCTGGAGGAAGCTGTGGCCAGGATGAGAATCAATGGTACCTGAGGGTTTGATACCCAAGCTGCTGGGGAAACAGTCATGAGTCCTCAGGCCCAGCTAGTCGCCTGCATGCTCCAAATTAAATAACTGCAATGCCCCTTTTATTTCTTCTCTGACAGCAACTTATTGCAAATGCAGCCACTTCTGACATTCTAATATTCAAAGTCACATCCCGTGGGATAAACCCACTGTTACTGTCTGAGCCAACGATTTGTATCAGGCGAGAAGGGAGCTGGGAGGGGCAGGAAGAGGCTGGGACTCAGGCTGCTGGCAGTAAAACAGAAAAAGAAAAAGAAAAGAAAGTGCCAGATTCTGCTGGACCAGCCCAGGTTCTCCTGCAACGGGCCTCTGCCTCTAGAGTAGTTGGAGCTACCTGATCATCCCCCCCCATCCACCTGTTCATTCAGTAAATGCTGAGGGCACTCACCACATGTCAGGTCTGTGCCCAGCACTGGGAGAAATATGAGATGCCTGATTCACAGGCTCCACCTTCAGGAAACTCACCCCACACTCCAGTGTGCTGGGCAGGCAGCGTTTACTCCTGTACGAGGTGCTGTGGTTAGAGACCATGCTTTGGACACACACAAGCCTTGGTTCACATTCTCAGCCTACAAGCAGGGTCACCTTGGAAATCTTCCCAAACAATAGTCCCTGTATCTTTAATGGGAATAGCAGTTTGGTCTACCTCCTAATGTCATCCAGAAAATTAAAGGAAAGAATGCAAAGAAAGCACTAACTGACCCTAGTACTTGGTACAGAGTAACTGCTCACTGTGGTTATGAAAATGACTGTGGGTGGAATGAAATGCTGCTGAAAGCGAGGTGCCAGTAGATGCTGTGACAATGCTGGGGAACACTTGGTCTGAAATCACAGCCTGAGTTAGTTAGGAGCTCCCCACACAGTCCACACATCCCTCCCAGCCTCAGACTGTGTGGGACCCTCCAGGCAGCTCAGTGTATGTGTAACGGGATGTTCCATGAGTTTTCTGTCCATACCAGTCAGGTACCAAATAGCCAAAGATAGAAGCAAATGGGGAGAAAAGAGAACCCTCGTGCACTCCTGGTAGAAATGCAGATCGGTGCAGCCCTTGTAGAAAACAGTACAGAGGGCCCTTAAAAATTAAAAATGGAACTGCCTTATGGCCCAGCAATTCCACTTCTGGGAATTTATCCAAAGAAACCCAAAACACTAAATCAAAAGAATATATGCACCCATATGGTCATTGTAGCATTATTTACAACAGCCAAGATTTGGAAGCATCCCAAGTGCCCATCAATGGACAAGTGTATTAAAAAGCAGTGGTACATATACACAGTGGAATACTACTTGGGCATGAAAATGAATGAAATCTCACTATGTGTAACAGTATGGATGGACCTAGAGCACAGGTGGTAAACACAAGGCCCATGGGCCAAATCCAGCCCTCCACCTTGTTTTATCCAGCCCAGCACCTTGTTTCTACCCAGCGGCGGTGCCAAGCTCTCGCTTAACTGTTAAGGAGTAGTTCCATTTATAGAGTCCTAAAATTACATTCAGCCCTTTGAAGGCAACTGAGAAACTGATATGGCCCCTGGTGAAAATGAGTTTGATACTCCTGACTGGAGGGTATTATGCTAAGTGAAAAAAGTCAGAGAAAGACAATGACCATATATAAGTGGTTTGTTTCACTTATATGTGGAATCTAAAAGCAAAATAAATGAACAAACAAAACTGAAACAGACTCGTAGATACAGTACAGAGAACAGATTGATGGTTGCCAAAGGGGAGAGGGGTTGGAAGGATGGGTGAAAAGGTGAAAGGGTTATGGAGCACAAATTCGTAGTTACAAAACACTCATAGGATATAAAGTACAGCATAGGAAATAGAGTCAATAATATTGTAATAACTACGTATGGTGCTAGGTGGATACTGGAAATATCAGGAGAAACACGTAAAGTATTTGATTGTCTAACCACTATGCTGCACACCTGAAACTAATACAAAATAATATTTAATGTAAACTGTAATTGAAAAATGACATTTAAAGTTCTTTTTAGAAAGAAGGGTGTGGGCTCTACTATTTCAAAGGAAAATATGTTGAATGTTTACAAGATAAATAAAAAATGTAAAAGATGTTTACAAAGAAGAAGAAGTAAATGGGCTAGCTGACCGCTCTAGAGGAGGCAGGTCATTCCAAGGGACCAGAAACAAATGCTTGGGTGAATTCAGGGTGCTCTTAAACTGGAGTATAAGGAGAAGACTCGGTAGGGCTGGGGGACCGTGCAAGGAGTGAAAGGACATTTGTATGGCGATCAGGCCAGTGGCCAGAAGGCTGCGGCTGCCGGCCTGTGGCTGGACTCAGTGTCTGTGTGTGGGCAGGGGAAGTGCATGGCAGGGAGATGCTGGTTTTTAAAGGACCAGCAACATAGGGAGTCTTTAAGGGATGGGGATGGGGGGTTGGGGGAGCAGGACCAAGTCAAGAGGCTGGGGAAGAGACTGAGGGGGAGGCAATAGAGACCATGGGTTCCCTGGCCTGTGGGGCCTGTGAATAGAACATAGATTTGGGTCAGGCCTTCCCAGTTAGCCTTGAAACAGGAAAAAAAATTCTCCATAGGTCTAAAAAAAAAAAAAAAAACCAGAATAAAACCAAGGAAGAAAGAAGCTCTGAAAATACCCTGAAGAGTTGCAAGGACTGCTCTGGCCTTTAAAATGCAAGGAGTATGGTAATCTAATAAACATGGCAACAAAGCATTTGTCACCAAGCTAATTTTATTAGAACAGATCTCAAATGGCTAATTTCCTTTTACTAATGAGCAAATTAGTTGAATCTCTGATCTGCTTTTAAGGCACTTATACTAATAAAACATGAACGACAGTGAAATTTGCTGTGAGATGTGGTGATATGTGCATTAGGGTTGAAGGGAATCTCCAAGCACAAGTGCTGTTTTACATGCAACCTTGCCCAAAAGTGCCTCCCGTCTGTGCAGACCTGCTAGGAGCCCAGCCCTGCGCCTGGCCGGTGAGTGGCAGGCAGGGTGGCAGACTGACGCACCAGCCCAGGGGGCTGGCTTGGGGGAGGAGAGGGGAAGGGGGCAGGCTCTTGCAGGGCAGCCGATTAGGTGATGCTTCCAGCAAAGCCCCTGAGCCCAGGCAAGATGGCCTCAAACTTTCAGGGAAGTTCTTTTGAGGGAGGTTTGTCCCCTGCCTCTCCCACCTCCCAGCCAGTGTATGCTGTGTGTAGAGAAAAACTTTCTAAGACATTCCCAGACCTCTGGCGATACCAGCTGGTTGACACCAAAGCTGAAAACCTTCCTGTCAAACCATCTTTCCCAGGGCCAGAGTTAGGGCCCAGTTCTTTAAGTCAGTTTTGAAGGGAAGTGGATGAAAGGGTTCTGATCCTGATATTTACCACAAGCAGCCAGTGCAGGCTTCTTGTGGGGGTTGCCTGCCACCCCGTGAGAGAGGTGTGCTGGAAGGTACTCTGCCAGTCACGGCCCAGGGATGCTGCCTCCTGCCTGAGGGATGGGGTGAGAGGGTGGGCATAGGCCAATGGCTCTGAGCTGAAAGGGGGTGCCCCCTACTTGCTTTGGAGACATGCTTGGTATTGGCAGAGAGAAAAAGCCCAGAAAAGCACCCCTACATTAAGACCAGGAAGCAGGGCTCTCAGGTGGGTCCCACTCACCTAGCAAATACAGGCCATCTGTCTGCATCAACCTGGCTTTGCAAAGAAAGGGTTTCCTGGGAAGGAGATCTAGGGCCAGGCAGGCTCCCTGGCCGCAAACACGCTCTAGGTGTGACTTTCTGCCCCAAGGGCTTCAGAGAGCTGGAGTCTAGGGCAGTGGGCAGCACCTGAGGATCGGTCCAGCAGTGAACCTGATTGAAAGGCCCTTGGAAGCCCCAATACAATAATGAGAACTTCCTCAAGTTCTAGCCCCAGCTCAGCCACATACATTTACACCCCAGTTCACTCATTTATTGTAGTATTAGCAATGTGATTTGAACCCAGTTATCAGTTTCTCTGGACCTCAGTTTATTTCTCTTTAAAGGGGAGACACTCCTACTCATATATCTGAACTATCATGTGGACTCAATGAGGAAAGAACTAGGCACATGGCAAGCATTCAACAAAGGTGTGTTTCCTATTTCTGTAGGCTGAGTTGGGGGAGGTGCTGCCCTTTTTAGGCCAAGCATGGGGAGTCCCCAGGTCACACACTCTTGGATGATGACATAGCTGACCTGCTGAGTGAAAAGGGCAGCCTCAAGAAAAGAGAGCACCTCATCACCAAGAGCAATCCAGTACCTGGCTGGGATGCCCCTGAGGTACTCCCCAGGGAAGGACCTCTGCCTCCTTCAGGGACTCTACACACACTGCCCTTGTCCAGCACCTGCCAGAAGTCATAAGAACCACAACCATCCTCCCAGTGAATCTGGCTCTTCTCTAAATGCCCTGGGAAAGTCTCAGTCCTACAATCCTCATAGTGGGGAGCTTCCCTGGGATCAGTCTCAATCCAGCCCACAGACTATCTCCACAAAGTCCACAGGTAGCTTTTCTTGGTAGGTACAATAGGGGTAGCACCAAAAGGTTAGATGTGCCACAGGCAGAGGGTTTACAACACAATCCATAAACAGGCTCTCCTGGCCACTTTCCTCCATGTGAGTCAACAGCTCTGGCCTGCAGTGGAAGACACAGTGCAGCTCTCATCGGGGCTTCTGTCTTCTCTCCACCTGCCAGGTACCCCCCACCTATCCAAGCCCCTCCCTCTACTGTCCCTGGGGCCACCTCTCTGAAGTGCTCTGGCCTCATTCATTATTCAGCCACTTCCTCAGTTGAGACGCCCCAGAGCCAGAAGGCTGGCAGTTGTCGAGCTCTTTCATCTCCCAGGTGCAAGGGGAATGCAGAAACGCTGGGCTGGTGTCCAGGACACAGAGGCTCTCAGTCCTGGATCTGGGAGCCCTCAAGCTTTCTGCTTCAGGACCCACCCCTCACAGATTGCCCCATAGATTAACCTACAGGGGCTTTATCACCACACTGGGGAGCCATGACTGAATGCACCCATTCCTACCCCTGCTTCTAAACTCAGAGGTCTGATTTGATCTCAGTGTAGGTTCAACTGTCAGCTCTTTACAAGCTGCAAGCGCTAAGACTTGACTTCTCTGTAAATACCATGTGAGTCACCTGAGAAAGCTTTGGGCTGAAGGCAGCCTTAAAGCTTTGGCAACCCCTTGGGCAGAGGGAGAAAGATGCCTCCTGAAGTGGTGCCAAGATACATGCCAAATCTAAAGTCCACATGAGAACCCTGCTTTGCTGGGCCGCGCAGGAGGTGGGAGTGGGGAGGTGTCTCTCACAGCGCCACACATCACACGACGCACAGGTGAACAGTGACAGGGAGACAGGGCTCTTCTCCTCCCCTCTCGGGCTGCAGGCTCCTCTTCGGTCACTTCCACTTCCCTCCCAAGATGCCACAACAAGCAACTTAGCCTTCAGTCACTTGAATAAATGCAAAAGTTGGGGGAAGTGGGACAGATACAGGGTCAAATTGCCTTGTCCTAAATATTTCTTATCCCTTTACCTATTCTACATCCATCTCCCTGCAGCTTTGATCCCCCTCCCATAGGATCAAAACTGGAACTTGTTATACACGGCTGCAGACACCCTGAGCCTAGTGTTAGATTCCCAGGTCAAGCCAGAGGAGACAGAGCCAGCCCGACCTTCACTTTGTCAGGTGGAGTGTTAATAGAAGACCCTCCCCACACTGCCTCATATGGAGGGGGACAAAGGGAGACATGGAGCCCAGCAAGGATGATGTCCATCTCTCCTGCCCCTGTACCTAGTGCTATAGGGTCAGCCCATGACCATGACATAGTCTCCCCCTTCACAGAGTCCCATTTCAGAAACAACCAAAGGGACACCAAATCTGAAGCCTCTCAGCAGAATAGGAGGGAAAGCAGAATGCCAAGGACAGCTGCCCCCATGGGTTCTATGGTATATTTCCTCACAGAAATCTGGGGATCCTTAATGAACACTGAGAAAACCTAGGGCCTGGTCAAAAGCATAATTTTTTCATGGACTCCTACACCCAAGCTGCTTTTTCAAAGCCTGCCTCCCACACCGGCCTTCCTTTCTAAATCCTCCACTGTGCTTCCCATGGGAGGAACCGTCCTCCACATAGAAGTTGGGGTGGGGGTTCTAGACTCATAGTGGGCAATACAGAGAGGTCCTCTATCAAGGCTTGGAGCCCTCTGGGGTCCTGTTCATGGGACTCCAGGTTGGGGAGAGACGTGGGATTCACAGACCTGTCTGCCAGCATTCTTCAGACTCTAGAGCAGAAGTGGTCTAAGAAAAGGGAGTGCAGAGGCTACACCCGTGCCCATGTGGCTGCTCAGGGCCATGTGTTTTAAATGAGGGTCTCCAAGCTTGGGAGGGCAGTGCACAGCAGTATCCATGAGACCCTCGCTAACCTTCTACCCTTCCCTGCCAAGTATCAGTTCCCCCTGTGTACAATCCTTGTGTTCCGTCCCCTACACACACACCCCAATAACCTGGTCTGAAGAGCCCACCCAACCTGCAATGGGCTAGATAGGCAGGACCATAAAGAAAACATGGAATAATGAAGAACAGCAAACCAGGAATCCAAAGGCCTAGGCAAAGGAAAGCTCTGTTTCCTCATCTAGAGTGTGTGCAGCATCAATAGTATCGGTGATAGTATTGATCATAGTTACCCTGCTCAGCGCTGTGCATTCCTCATCTCACCTGGCAACAGTGGCACGGGCCCTGCCACACACTCTGGAACATCTGCACTGCAGCCTCCATTGTGCACTAACAGCACCATATCACTCAGGTTCCCTTATCCATACAGGAGAAGTGCTGACTTTAGTCACCGTGGTCCCTTCCCATTCTCACATCCTGTGTGTCCCTGACTGTCTGAAGTCCCAGTCTGTCTCCAAGGGCAGTTTGAGAACCAAAGGAAGGTGTGACTGTAGAGGTACATTATGGCCTGAGGAACAGCATGGATGGATGACCTTGGGACCCACAGTGGGAGGAGGGAGAAAAGTCTTTCCTGGGCTCAGCCTGCAGTGGGACGTCACAGAGTGCTGGCTGACTGAGCAAGGCTTTTCCTGAGGGCTGGGGCTAACTGTTTCCATCTGGGCTGGAGACGGTGGGCTTTCTGTAGCTTGGAGTCTCAGATCTTCAGACCCTCCCTCTGCTCTTCTCCTTATTAAAGTTTCCCTCACCCAGCTCATGTAATACCCAAAATCAATTGCTCATTTTTCTGTCTATTTAGAAATGAAAGTGGGATTTACAGAGGGAACCTGCAAGCCAGAAGGCAGCCCCAGGCGGAGCCAAAGGCACTGGGAGGGAGAAGGCCCAGGCAGCTGGCAAAGGAGCTGAGTGACTGGGGTCTCCACAGGCCTTGGGGTTGGAAGAGGCCCCAGAGCTGAGTTCTCAGTTGATAAAGCCACTGCCTCTCCTCCTTGCTCTCCCTCACCCCAAAACAGAACCTGGAACATAAGCTCTCTAGAGGCCACAACTCAACGAGTGAAATGGGGCTAGAGCAGACAGTTCCAGCAATCGTTGGTCTTTAAAAGAAAGCAATTCAAACTCATATGCAGGCTGCTCACAGACCCTTAAGCCATCTCCCCACGAGGCCTGGATTCTAAGAAGCTTCTATGGCTAGCCATGGTTGGGTCTAGAGATCCAAGAAGGAAGATTTCTAGAAAATCTTTTTTAAAAAGCAAATGAAAAAGCCCCGGAAAACTGTAGAGAAGGTGAAAAGATCAGTGATTGGCAGAAGTTAGGAGGGAGGGAGGGATAAACAGGTAGAGTCTAAGGGATTTTTCAGGCAGTGAAACTATTCTGCATGATACTGTAATGGTGGATACATGTCATTATACATTTTTCAAAACCCACAGAGTGTGCAAAGCCAAGAGGGAACCTTAACGTAAACTATAAACACGAGTTAATAATGATGTCTCCGTACCCATTCATCAATTGTAACAAACATGCCACATTAATGAGAGATGTTAAATAATACAGGAAACTGTGAGGGGAGGTTAAAGGCGTCTACGGGAGCTCTCTGTACTTCCAACTCAATTTTGCTTTAAACCTAAAACTGCTCCAAAAGAAATAAAGTTTATTAACTACAAATGGTAATAGCCAAAAACTGGAAATAACCCAAATGCCCATCATCAAATGAATGGTCACACAACCTGTGGTGCATGTATTCCATGGACCACTGCTCCACAATGAAAGGAATGAACTATTGATACAGAGTCATCAGTTCTAGTGACAGAGCCACCAACTTGTTGATGACCCCAGGCAAATCACTTGCAGTTTCTGGACTCACTGTGGTCCTATGTGAATCTTCTCACCCCAGCTCATCTCACTGCCTCACTCTTGTTGCAAGGAGATGAGGGATAAGACGAAGCTAAGTTTGATCCCTCTCTTGTCTCCAAGGAAGAATATGCTCTCCACAGCCCCTGGCTTTTTGGCAGCCCTTATGGCTCCACCCCTCCCAGAGTTTTCCTCTAGCCAAGCTTAGCCAGGGCCCTGCTCTGAGGACCAGGAACCCACGCATCAGCAGGAGCAGCCCCGCGAGGCTCAGGCCACTCTGGAGTCCCAACTCACTTTCTCCGAGCTCTCTGGCCCCAGCTCTCTTCCTGTTCTCCTGACTTGTCCATACATCACCAGGAATGCAATACCCTTAAAAAAAGAAAACCATTTTGCTCTGAACTAACAGAGTCAGGCCTCATTGTTCCCAATATCACCAAGCAATTTCTGAGCTAGGGGAGTGTTGAATTGGAGTAGGAAGATGGGCAATTGGTCAGGGTCAGCTCATATAGTGGGGAGTGGGGGCTGAGAGCTCCAGGGAGGTGGGAGGAAGGGCTGAGCTTGGAATTAGGAAAAGAAGAATGCTGGGGTCTCTGAAGGTGCAAGCAGAGGTGATACCCTAATATTTTCTACCTCTGCACTTCTGACCCCACCCACTCTGCTCAAGTATGGGTTCACCTGGAATGTAACTTCTTTACCAATTAATAAAATACCCTTTAAATAATGCTGACATGCCTTCACAGCTCTCCCTTCTTAGCTGCAAGTTTCTGCAATAGAAATCCAGTCAAAGAGAATGTAAGCAACTCCAAAACCCAAAGAGCATAGCATTACCCAGTCTCTGCCTGCCCAAGGACTACCAAGTATCCTTCAAGGAAGAATCCCCAGGTCCTTCCTCTAGGAATCATGCCATAACTCAACTCTGAGAGAATTACTCGTCCCCTGTCCTGGCTACCATTGTTACAGAGTGCAGCCAAAAGGGGGGACCCCAAATGGGCATTTGAAATGGGGTCCAGAACTCAAGGTGTCCAGGAGATTCTAAGATGTCTTCACCCCTTCCCCCACAGGTGTGAGTTGGGGGAAGGGGCACACAGAGCAAGAACATGCAGGGCAGCTTTGCAGCTAATCCATGGCATAGTCATTTAACATACCTATAGGCTTTGGCTGGTCACTTGAATATGCTAAATAGCTATGGCCATGCTCTGGGCCAGGGGAATGGAAAGGGAGCCCCCCCCCCAAGATGTGACTGGAGAGCAGGTCCCCTGAGTTACAGCACCTGCATGGGAACTCGGAGATTGGCTCCATGTCATGGGGTGACACCTGCCCAGACCTATGATGGTGATCAGAAAAGCTGGAAAGGACAGCAGATTGAGGGCAAGTGTGGCCAAGTGTGGGAAGAGTCAGAAATGGGGCTGCAGAGGAAGACTGGTGTGGGGATTTAAACCCAGACATGGCAGCCGTAGAGGAGAGAACCACGCGGTTTTGGCTGAGTGGGGATTCCCGTGGCCCTGGTGGAGAGAGGACCACGTGGCTGGAGTGGTGGAGAGAGGACCATGCACCTTTGCCAGGGTGAGGACCCCTGCAGCATTAGAAGGGGGAACCACCACCCGGCTTTAGCAGAGATCTCAGTGACACAGCTGAGGGTGCCGAGAACCGAGGGAGGGCAACCAGCCAAGCATGAATTACTGGGAAGAACCAGGGATTGCCTGAGCCAAGGACTTCTATTTCCTTTCCTGAGATATGGTACCCCAGACTGGGCAAAGGGGGAAGGAAGGACTGTGTGTGTTTGTGGGTGTTTTAAGGGACTTTAGGGTTTTTGATGAAGACATTAGGTCACTACTGTAAGTTTGTATAGCATTAAATAAACATTTCCTTTCCTTTTCACTAATCTCTAGCACTGAGAGACATCTTTCCTATAGGCAGCGGACATAACGGACCTGGGGGTCTCTTTCAGTAATAGTATATCGTCCCAGGCCCCCTTGTTTGTTCTGTAACATCATGACATTGGCCCTTGCACAAATTTAGCACCCCTTACATTTATTCAGCTCCTAAGTCACGTTATACAAACACAGCATAGGGCTCTGCGAATTAATAACCTAATGCCACTGTAAATTACATTTATGGGTATGGCCCACATTTATTTATTTACCATTATATCTTCAGTCCCAAATACTGTTTCAGAGAGATCATTGGGACTTAATAAATGTTAAATAAGCACAATAATCTGGTGGCACACAGAAATGTACATCAAAAAACCCCTAAGAGAAAGAAATTCATTTCCCACAGTACTAGAACAGTGCTGCCCAGCGGAAATCTCTATGATGATGGGATGCCGTGGCTATGTCTAACACATAACCACTACATGGGGCTATTGAGCACTTGAAATGTGGCCAGTGTGCTGGAGGGACTGAATTTTTCATTTTAATTAATTTTCTTTTGAATAGCCAAATTGAACAGTACAGTTCTAGAAAGAGGTGTCACTGGAGATGTGGCTCATACATGAAACGAACATGAAAGTTCCTGTTAAGAGCGTGGTGCCACAGCACAGCATGGTAATAACAGGCACAAGCTTGGCTTTGAATCCCTGTAGCTCACGTTACTAGCAAGGTATTAAACTCTCTGTGTTTCTGTTTCCCGTGTGAATAACAAGAATAACAGGCACCATATAGGATTCCTCTGAGGGTCAAATGAGTTAACACATTTTAACAGTGCCTTGCACTCAAGAAATTGCAAAGGTCTCCCAGATCTTAGCTCAGTGCCTAACACCCAGGATTTAGATGGGGAGGCTGACTCCTGGAGCTCCATGAATAAAAGCCAAAATCACAGCTTCTTCTACTGTGCATAGGCCCCCATCCTTAGCACTCACAACCCAGTTTGGGCCAGGGAGATAACACAAGTAATGATTAATAATGGGACATGGCAGGGAACTACTGGAATCAACAAAACCCTGTGGGAGTTTGGAGCTCACCCCTCAGTACTTGGGTATCAGGAGACACAGAAAGAGTAGAGAGGGCCTCATCAAATCCACACACTTGCACTAGAACTTGAAGGAAGGAGACAAGTTCTCCTGACAAACTTGGAGTGAGAAGTGAAGGAAAAGGCGTACCCAGTGGTGGGACTTGTGGGAACACAGGCAGAGGTGGGCAAGGCAGCTGAAGAGGGGAAGAGAAGTTCCAGTCTGGTCAGAGCATGGGAGACAAGAGAGGGCCGTCCTGTGTTGCAGAAAGATGAAGAGGGGCTAGGCAGTGGGCATCCAAGAGCATCCTCTAGATAGAGGCAGACTAGTGTTAGCACTGCTTCAAAGGGATCTGCAAGAGAATTATTTATAGTGGTAACAAGCAAGCACTCATTTAGCTTATATCCCACATTATACAAACACAGCATTGAGCTCTGCAAGTTAAGGCCCTAATGCCACTCTAAATTAAATTCATCAGTGTCTTAATTAAGATCTATATTTAGTTCTTAATTAACGGGGAGAGAAAAATTCATGATGTTGAGTAGCAGAGATTTGGAATGGAATTTACTGACAGAGAAAGTCATCTCTCTGTCAGTAAATTGGGCACACACCAACCCACTCTCAAGACTCAGACCCCTGCCAGGTCAAGCAATCCTTTAATCCTTCTTCCCTGCCTTCCTTCCTTCCTCATTCATTTCTTCTTGTTTTATTTTTTCAATATCTATTTATTGAACACCTACTATGTACTAGGCACTGAACTTTGATCCCTGGGCATTAGGGAATAAAATAGAGATGGTCCCTGCCCTCAAAGGTCTTATACTCCAAAGAAGGATGACAGTGAATAAAACACGTCTCAGCTTTGAGACCTTCCCTGAGTCTCCATTGCTCTGGCAGGGAGAATCCAGACACCCTAGGTGATGCCATGGCTGATGCCTTCATCCTACCAGCCAGAGATGGTCTTAAAAAGAGCCCGTGTGGATCATTCAGTCCCTCTGCCCCCACCACAAAGGGCAAGTTCCCAGGGGGCCAGTTACTGAGCATACCCTCAGAACCCTGGTTTCAACCCTCCCGTTCCATCAAGCAAATGATGAAGACTAATTGTCAGGAGGATGAGAAATGGGTCTACGAGCTTCCCTTCAATGCTAAGGTTCTAGGATTCTCTGACACCAGCTGGGGAACTGTGCTCTGGGAGTGGCTTCATTACACAGAGTCTATGAAGGAAGATCACAGGACTCAGAACATTACAGCCACAAAGATCTATGCAGCTCAGCAGTCTGAGTTCCTGGGAGGTTAAGTGACTTGGTCAAGAAAACAGAGAGTTAGCAAAGCGGCAGGGCTAGAATCCACACCTGCTTTGCGCCAAGTACTGTATCCAAGGGGAAACAAACATGGGTAAGCCAGGGTTCCTGTCCTTGGAATAGCTGAGGGGGAAGTGGGGAGAGGGTGCAAATTAGGAGAGGGAGTCTTGAAGTCCTCAGGGCCTGGGTGTGAATTATGTATGAAATCTGACCCTGCTGCCCAACTTGATGGCCCAGAAACTGTTTTTCTCCGGGGCCTCCTGGGTCCCTCCCAGCACAGTGGAAGTCTAGTGGGTAAGGAGGGAGCTATTCAGAACCTGCCAACACAATGCCACAATGCCTGACTGAGGCTCCCCTCTCTCGGTCCCAAGAAAAGACTGGTACTGGGCTGTTTTAAAGTACGTCAGAAGTGGTTAGCCAAAGAAAAAGATGGAAGGGCATCCTAGTCAGTGGAAAAAATTGTACAAAGGTACAGAATCAAGAAAGCAGGCCAGTTAAGAAAACCTGGAGAGGGGGAG
>PVIA01011421.1:0-44520 GCA_004024845.1 Tonatia bakeri
ACTTCCCTCCCATTACCACTCTCCCCCTAGTTTTTGTCCATGTGTCTTTTAACTTTGTTTCTGTAAACCCTTCCCCTTTTCTCCTGAAACTCCCTCTTCTCTCTCCTCTGGTCACTTTCTGCCTGTCCTCTATTACAGTGTCTTTGACTATATTTTGCTTGTTTCTTTGTATAGTTCTTCTTAGGAAGCCACAACACATGAGAATTTAATGTATGTCTCATGTAATATGTCTTGGTAGGAAAATATAATTTAACTGATGGATCACAGAAACAGGGACTTACCCCAAAGATCAAAATAATCTATTAGTTCCTAGGGCCTCCTGTAACATCCGAATTTTGAATTCTAACAGTTCATCTTGTGTCCCTGACTCAAAGTTGTCCTCAAATCCCCTCCAACTACTACCAGTCCACTGAATTTTATAAGGATTATTCTACCAACTAATTAACATTAGGACATATACATTAGCCAGATTACTCACCATCATAATTATTTGCAGGGAAGCAGATCACAGAGATTTTAGTAATTCCATTGCCCTCCTCTGATTAACTTATGCTTCCCCTGACATTTGCTGGGCCTTTATTTAAAGACAAGTTTTATTCCAGTCCTCATACTTCCCTGGGTGATGACTAATAAGTTCCTTCTTGTTGAATAAAGTGTCATTAAACTTTCAAACACTTTAGGAGGTATTGATGCTGTCATGATGGAAAATTTCAAATTCTCTTCATATTGCCCCTCCAGAACATAGATACCTCTATTTACTCATTCTCCTGATGTGAACATAATCCTTTTGGCCATTTCTGCAGTATATGAGTCACTGGCTGATGGATTTATATTTATTAAATGGCCACTAAATGATTCTGCAACCAGATTTTTGTAGCTGTAGTTTTTTCTAGCTGTAAAATCAATCAATGGGTTAAAAAATTCTTTTGTGTTCCAATTAGTATATATGTTTGCAGATGTGTGTATATGTGTACATGCACACATTATTGGTATATGTCTGTGAGAAGGAAAGGAAAGGAGACACCAGTATGTATAATACAGAAGGAAAGTGATTTAAACTTATGCTACAATTGATTTTAGAACTAACTCACTAATATTCTATCACTGCATTAAGTCACCTATAATGGAACTAAGAAAATATTTTAACTCATACATAAGTACTTCTCAAGAATATTAAAACTATTTCTTCATTGTAGAATGAATTATGTCTATTTGTTTTCACCATTTCAATTTCTTCAAATTTATTTTGCAAAGCCCACATACTCAATTTTTTTATACAATCTATCCAAATCAATCATTCCATTTGGGGAAAGGAAAATAAAGAGCCTCAGATCTGCTGTGTAGCCTGGCTGATCCCTTGATTTCATCCTGTGGGGCCTGAGCAGAGAACCCAGCCATGCCACGTTGAACTTTTCATGATAGAACTGTGAGATAAAAAGTGGGTATTGTTTTAAGTCATTGAATTTGTGCTAATTTGACATGAAAATGAGAAAATAATACATATGTGTAATTATTTAATGTTTTCTCTCATTTACAAATGAAACTTAAAATTCCATATCAGTAGGAATTATTACTTAACTAAATTGTATGTTTATGCTAAACAGAGTGATAGATCAAAAAATCTATTCACTGATCAACTGTGTGTAGCCAATAATTACCTCAATTATACACAACATTTTATTCACATACATCATCAGTGTTGTTATTATAGAATCAAAAGTGTTATTGTGATTTTAACAGTGATTCCAGAAGGAGGGGGTGGGGCAAAAGACCATTTTAGCAAATGCTTTGGAAACTCTGCTTTCATGCCCTTATCGCCTGGCGTCTAGTTTACTTGTGCTGTGCTCCCATCCTCTGGGTGAACATGGTGCTGTGTGAGAGGAAAAATAATTTCCCTCTACCGTTTTAGATTCTTGGTTGAGACCACCACCTCCTACCCTGGTAATATAAGACAGATTGCCAATAAAAACTCAAACAGAAGTTTAATAACATGTATACCTCCTTTATACATGGAAAAAAAACCAAGAAAACCAAGTAACTCTTTCAAATAGCCCAAGCAATCACCTTAAATACCGTTCTCCAGCTAAAGACAAAAGAAGATTTTGCAGGGAAGGGAGTCAGTTACGGGAGGTTACAAGGGAAAGGTCAGTGAACAAAGGTATGGTTGCTATGCAGATTTAAGTGCTTGTCTTCTTCACTGATAAGAGTTTCAGTTTCTAGAACATTAGAGTCATGCTCCTCTTCCTGGTACAGAAGGGGAAATACCTTTAAAATCGGAGATTTCCCTTATAAATGTAAATATTCCTTACAAAAGTGTAACTCCTACTCAGTCTTCAGGGCTTCTTCTGTGTTTGCTGTTTCTTAAAAATAATCAACAAAATAATTGTCATGCCAGAGAATACCAGGCAATCAGGCTAAGGCTGATATACATTGACTTAAATTGCACACTTATTTGACATTTTTTAAAAGATGAAGCCAGTGTCTTAATTGTTTTAATTGTTCTTTCATGACTGAATAAACTTTTCAAGCAAGGAAAATTCATATGTGGTATGCTGTAGTTCTCAGTATGTTCCATCAGGAAACACAGCAGGTCAGAGTGCCCAGTTATAAGTGATGCTGAGTTTACTCATCTGGTTATGGTGGTGACCCACAGATGTCTTCATGTTAAAGCTATCTTTCATCCTCAGTAATTAACAAGTAACCTGCAGACTTTGGGACCTTGTGAGCATTCATTTCCTTATCAACCTCTCCCTGTTACCAATAGACAGTCTGTTCTGCGCACCAGGGAATCACCCCACACCCCACCCCATTGGCCAAGTGGTGGCAGGGGGAGGTTCTTACACTGAGCATATGGAAAGCTAGAAATATCAATGGGTAGGGCCTAAGTATGGAAAACTAGCAAGATAAATTGAGAGAAAAAAAAAACCCTACTTTCAGTACCCGATTGGAGGTGGGACCAGGGGAAGGCAGGTACATGTGCCACCATAGAAGTCAAAATGGCACAGGGTGAGGTGTTGGATGGAAAAGTCCTGTCAGTATAGCCTGGGGACAGAAGGGATTGGTTGAGAGGTGGACCCACCAAAAGCACACACAAGTTTGGGAAGTTAACTGGTCTTTCTGAGAAAGTACCTAGTCTATCTCATACCCAAGCTAATATAATCCCAAGGGAACAAAGAAGCTCTTTCTAGCTCATGACCTGCAGTCACATGGTGCCTTGGCCTGTTCTCTCCATGGGGCATGTAGTCTTAACAGCCATGTGGAATGGCTCTCCACAGCCTCCAGGAGAGAGCCTCTCCTGCACACCTGGTGATGCACTCACTGGTACATTCACGTGTTCTCCTGCCTGGGGGCGTGCCACCATGTGGCTCCAGCAGCCTCAGGGCCCAAGGCTGTGCAGGCACCACAGGCAGGCTCCAGGAGGGAGCCTGAAATGGGCAGCAGCCAGGAACAAGCTAAGCCATCTGGAGACTAAGACCACTTAACAGCTGTTGATGGGCTCTGAAGGACTATATTTTTAGGAACTCTGGACATTGGCTTTTGTCTTGGCCTTGCTGAGGATGGTTGGACTTTTATCGTATAGAAAGAAAAGATGGGCTTTAAGATGGGAGTCAGCCATTCTCCCAGGTCGCTTAGCACCCAGATAAAACCTCTTTCCTTTGCGCTAGCATTTGCCTCAAGTTTGGCTTTTGTGGCAACAGGCAGCTGAATGACCATTTTTGTTTGGTTACAGTCTGGCATAAAAAGTATACACTCTGATTTGAGTAAAGCCTTCTGGAAGGACTTCTCCAAATATCTAGGTCAGTGGCTTTTAGGGTTGAAAACTGCTGAGTCATGTTCCCAAACCGGAAAGCACAGTGCAAGACAGCAGCATCACAAGATGAAAGAGAAACCAGACATCTTTTGCAGCATTATGAGATAGTGAATGTGTTCATTTGTTTTATGCGTTATAAATTTACAAAATCAGTACATTTTAATAAAAGCAGTCATAAATTATTATTGCTCTTTTGTCACAAACATCAGGCCATGCACGCAGTCCTCTGCAACTTCTCTGCATTCCTCAGAGATTGTCTAAGAGTAGCAGTCTTTTAGAACCATATAAAGCTAAGAATTATAGGGATAATTAATCTATTTCTCTGCAAATCAATTATTCTTATGCTAAATTTTTTACTATGATGTATTCTTTCTGTATAACTTCACTTCCAAATATGTTGTGTTAATCTTTTGCTGGTTCATATTTCACAGGATTCGAGTTAGTTCATTCAACCAAATCATTTGACTAACTTCTACTATGACTTTAATGACAAGAATCTGTTGGTTTCCACTATAAATCAGTACACAGTAAATGCCATTGGCTCACAATTGTGTTGATGAAAAAGAGGTTCTATGGAAATGAACCTCAGAAAGTTATCCAATTATAAATTTCTAACGGGGTAGTTAATTATGACCCAAGCATATAACTTCTTTAGTAAAATGTTGCCTCTGTCTTAAGCAAGCTCTGTCCATTGTTTTTGTGCATTAGGAATAACACACCTTTGAAATAAGCATAACCACCCTGAAAAGAAACTATCCTGAAATTTAATTCTTATCTTGCTTTCTCCAACCTCCATGTACTCTTCCTTATATTTCCTCCTTAATTTCAAAAGCATGAAAGAAGCTGCAAAACTGTTATTCATTCTCCAAGGCTTTTGAGATCTTGCTTCCCAGCAATTGTCATTAGTTTTGGTTCAAATAAACTCTTTACAAAATTCTCTATGGGTTTGGACGTTTCTTCTGTCAACAGCTGAAATGATGGCACTTATACGATTCCAAAAATGTACTTTTATAATACCTACACTTTCATAGTATGGGTGTTCTCAGTCTCCTGTGAAACTTAGAAAGCTAGAATTAATGGACGTTGCCTTTAGAATTCTCATGGCTTAGAGTGATTTTTTTCTTACATGAATAATGTAAGAAGAAATTAAAGTATGATATTTCAAATCACATCACTAATACATAGTTTCTGAATGCAATTCAAGAGCAATATAAATCAATGAATCATCTTGTACTGTTATAAAATTCTGATTTATTTTCTTCATTTTATCTATGGAATTTATCATTCTTAATGTATTGTCCTAATGTCTATGTAAATCTTAAACAAAAATTGTGTATTGTTAAAAAGACAACAGGCCCAAAGTGAAGTCGATTATGCTAAGCCCTACGTCACTTAATTCTAGTTTTGGCTCTCCAGTAAGTGGAATCTTAAACCAAGCAATTAGGAACTGCCTGATCAGCACTAGTTAGGTTCACCTTATAGACACCAGCCACCTCCTAAAGGAAACTAAACTTGTCATAATGCAACAGGGTGCAGAGTGGGGCAGGGGTCCCTAACAATATCCCACTCAGCCCATGGTTGGGGGACAGGGCAAGGGGATGATATGGTGATTAAGATAATTTGCATTATAATAGCTAGTTGACAGCTGTGCTACTGCCCTGGGGCAAAAGGCATACATGACTTTCAGAATATATAGTGAATACTGACATAGCTGGGGGAAGTTATACACATCTGAATGACAGGCAGGAAGGCGGAAGCTCCTGTGCCATGGGGTACTCTTGCCCTGACTAAAGGCGGAAGCCTAAAAAAGATACGGGGAACTGGCAAACGTAACTCAGTGCAGGACGAGCTAGATATGAGATCACGTAGGAAACTCTAGGTTAGCATTTAAAATAAAAGCAGGCAGAGAGAGAAGCGCTGGTCCACCATGGGGTAGTCAATTCAATCAAATAAAAATAAATAAATAAAATACAACTCAACAACAACAGAAAGGATACATAATTTTTAAACTGAGTGACATGATGACTACTGAAGGGTAGCAGAAGTATGCCATCCCCAAATATTCTTCTTTGGCCTAACGATTGTTTTGAGTGGATTATTTGTTTTGAGCAAAAGGAGACGTGGAAAAATCTCTAAAACAATAGAATGTACTCTTATACCAGGAAGAGAAGGATGACTCTAAATATCCAGAAACTGTTCTTAATTGAAAAGGCACAGCCTTAAATGTGCATTTCAAACCTTATCATTAACTGTGGTTTATTGTGATAACCGCCCATAGCCTTGTAAAGTCTCCATGTTCGTCTCTTTACTCATTACTAGAGCAGTATGAGTAAGTTCAAATCTCTAAGCCTTTCTCCCCTGTTAGTAGAAATTAAAGACTTATCATTTACTTTCATAAATTATTTTAGAGATGGAATTTTGAAGTTTTATTCTAAATTTCTGTGATAAGTGATGTTTCCAATGGCATATGAAGTACCGTAATGATTTGTCAATATGCCAGGTACAATTGTTACCAAGCAAGACCCCACTGCACAATGTGCATAGGAGCCAATACAATGGCACTGGCTTTTGAGGAAAGAAAAAGTTTTTATTGCTAAATTAACCTATAGGCAGATAGGAGGCATGGCACAAATCTGTCTCCCTGATCTGGGATCTGGACAAGTTTTAAGGGTTAGGGAAAATAGGGTGATGTGAGGTAATGCTGTTAGGGCAGGTTTTGATTGGAGGGTTTTGGAACTTGGCTGCTTATGGTGTAGGGTCAAGGGTCAAGAGAAAGCACAGAGGAATTCTAATCTAGCAGAGTTTAATTGGTCAGTTCTATATTTGCCCATATTTGGTCTAGGCACAGGATCTTCTTACTGAAAGATCTCTTGCTTCATAAAGGGCTCTGGTGGCCATGCTTTTCGTTACTTGAACACCATAGACTAAAGATATTTGGTTCCAGGGCCATCCTGAGGACAGGGGTGGCATATGCACTGCACTATCTCTCAAAATAACTCAAGAATTGCATTAATCAACAGTCTGATATAAAGGAACAGAAGTGGTTTTATGCTAGTCAATGTAATTTGTGTGTTACTTCACCATGAGATGGTTTTATGGTGTATTTCTTTCTGATCTTAACTAAGTTCGTGCTCTTATATACATTACTGGAAAACAGATCTTGTGTTCAAAAAACATTTCTATTGAAAATGGCTTGCCCTGGCTGGTGTGGCTCTGCGGATTGACTGCTGGCCTGAAAACCAAAGAGCTGCCGGTTCGATTCCCAGTCAGGGCACATGCCTGGGTTGCGGGCCAGGTCTCTGGTAGGGGGCACACGAGAGGCAACCACACAGAAGTTTCTCTCCATCTCTTTCTCCCTCTCTTATCTTCTCTAAAAATAAATAAAATCTTTAAAAAGGAAAAGAAAATGTCTGTAAGTGATAGAAATAGAGACAGCAAGAAAAAGGGGCAGGGTGTGGTTTCTAGGAACAAGTTCCTTTAGTCTTAATATGGTTGCCTATCTAAATCTTTCTCCTCAAGGCTGGTAGACCAAAATTACATGTTGGCAGAACGGCCTGTGGCTGCGAAGGCTCAAAGAAAGCACTTACTGCTGACATTGCTTTATATTAATGATACATCTCTATAGGGCTGAATAAAGTGAAAAATAAGAAAAGATGTGGGATCAGCCTTTTGAAATCGCTATTCATTGTGAAACCCACTGCCACTAATATACCCATATAAAATAAGTACTTATTGCTATCCATCTAGTTTTAAGTAAAGACTTAAAGTCAGTGGAGTGATTTTGAATGTTGTACCTGCTTCAGAGAAGTTATTACAAAAAAACAAACTTCCTTTAGCAAGCTTTCTGAAAAAGCTTGCACTCTTTACACCTATCCAAATTTCTTAATTTAATAACTAGTAGCAAGATTCTTTACATCTATCTTTAGATATGTAAAAGAATTATTATAGTTATTTAAATATTCAATGTTTACTATAAGTAGTATTTTTTTTGTTCTATGAGGACAAGTGAATTTTAATGCTGGTGCTATACTTTTTATACTTACACCAGTATAGCTCATCCATGGTGTTACAACATGCAAGAATGTCTCCATCACATTTGAGAATATCAAAACTTATTTTAGTCAGTTATAATCTTCCAGAGTTTTAATTAATTTATTTATTTTTAATGGACTGAAAACACTCAGAAGATTCCATAGTATAATGTAAATATTACTTGTGTTTCAATATCCTTGAGTGAGGGGAACAAGAATAGAGTTACATGTTATCTGAAGCTATAAAAGTCACTGTTGTCAATGAACATAAAAATTGCTAGACTAAGTGTTAATGAACTAATGTAGTGCCTTAAGATGCTATTTATTTATTTATTTCAGAGAGGGGAAGGAAGGGAGAAAGAGAGGGAGAGAAACATCAATGTGTGGCTGCCTCTCACACACCGCCTACTGGGTACCTGGCCTGCAATCCAGGCATGTGCCCTGACTGGGAATTGAATCAATGACCCTTTGGTTTGCAGGGTGGCACTCAATACTCTAAGCCACACCAGCCAGGGGTTAAAATGGTTTTTAAGTTTGATCTAAATGTGCCTAAGTCCATGCAAGTGAATATCTTCCAGTGATTTCATTATAGCAGAATAAGATCTTAGAACGTGTCTCTAGACCATGTAGGATTTCCATAAACATTCACCAGGTATAGAAATGTATGCCCACTGATTGAAACTATAAATTTATATAAATTATTTTCACACAAGTCATCTCACTTATTGGATACCCAACAATAAGGTAAAGTAAGCAGAGACTGCAATTTCTATAGAACATTTGAGAAATTACAAAATCTCTGTTAACATCTACTTGCACTATTTTAAAACATTACCTTTGATTAATATCTACCAGTACATATTTGCAAAAGTGCATACTTATGGGAAAATTCTGTAATCTACTTTCAACGCAGTTAAATTGTTTTTTTTGAGGAATGAATTGTGGCAAAATTGAAAAATTACCATTCCCTAAACATGCTTAAGTTTGGGCACATTTTTTACATGCATGTATGTGTAAGTATGTGTATGTACGTATACTCCTAACTTATATACTTTTTGGCTTAATGAATATATGTGTGTGTATAATATATACAAACATGATAATATAATATATGAAGACAAAACATAAATATTCAGAAAGATATACAGATTACTTGAAAGCAATAAATCACATTGCCTTAGCTCCCAAAGAGTAAGACTTCCATATATGGTAGTATGTGATGGTAATGCAATCATTATGGTAATGTAGGTAATGCAGCCTTATAATGCCTAATAAAGCTGAGTTGAGAAATTATTTGTAAATCATAAGAACCATTAGCTGTTCTGCCATTTACGTCTTTAATGGTTAATTCCAACAACTCTGAGCAGAGGCAATAGCCATTAGATATATTATGTGAATCAACATCCGCAACCTGCTGGTATCCAAAAGATAAAACTCCCACTGTGATGTTGTGAAGTCATATAAACACAGCAAGCTCATTCTCATTAAGCTATTCTTTAGAAATATGTAATGTACTTATTTTAGAAGACAGCCATGAACTAGCTAAAACATAGACTAAGTAATTTTTATAGGGTATTTTCATTTTATCTCTGAGAAGACTTCAGGATGTTTTTAATGAACATAGAAAAAGAAGGGATACTTATGTTTTGAAATATCTGCAATCACTCTATTCTAATGCAGAGATTTTTAAAAATGGATGATAACATAGACTAAGGTCAGAGCTGGCCAACAAGTTATAGGAGGCCATCAGCACTGGGTCAAGATGGAATTTCCTCTAATAGAATTCCCTGTTAAGATGCAATTCCTCAATCTGAAGTCTTACCATGAAATGTGTGTTCTCATTGGTTAGAGCAATGCTAAAGAGGAGTTTTTGGTTGCCTATGAAATATTAGCGTAAAGGTTATAAATATTTACAGCTAAACAAGGGAACAACTGGACCATGACAAAATGACCACAGAGACTTGAAACACGATAGGAACGTCTGGCACCACTTTCATAGGGAGTATGATTTAGAAAGGCTGGGTCAGCTGGGGAACCCCTGGTGTTAGATGAGGAGTTTACAAGTAAAGAGAAAAGGTAAATCATATAACCAGGAATTACGATGTACCATGTACAGCATAATGCATTCTTAACTTACTTAGTATTTCTAAGGTACATGATCTCTTTCAGAATATTCCCATTGTATGTGAACCCAATGATAAGAAAATAGACAAACTTTCTTTGTATTACAACTTTTTATGCAATTCTAATAAGACGTTGTACTGTGACCATTAAAAGCTGGACAGGCCCTCTCTACATTCAGGCAGATGGAAAAATATTCACATTGGGATGTCTGACATGCCTTTATTCAAGGGTGGGTGATCCACACACACTATAAGCTGCATGTCCCGCTGCATGTCCCCCTGCATGTCACGTGTCTCCCAGCATGGCACCCAGTGGAGGACCCCTCCCCCACTTAAATATTGGAGACAAACAAAGCTGGTAGGATGCCAACAGATCTTATGAAACAGAGCTTCATACTATGCATTCAAGGCCACTCAAGGCTATGGGAACAGTTTATTGGACCCATTCTCAAGGCTATGAGAACACTACTTATCGGGCCCCTTTTCAAGGTTATGGGAAACTGCTTCTCTTAGTTGCCCAGACATCTGGGTGAGGAAGCCAGACTGCCTCCGTTTACCTTACAGATGTCAATGAAATCCATCCAAAATATTTCTGCTCAATATCAGTAACACACATGTAATGGTAAAATTCTGACAGGATTCACCATGCACGAGTGTGGAACCCTTACTCTAGGCTGTGGACACATGAGAGGCATTGGAAACATAAGAAGGAGTTAAGGATCTATATGTCCTTATGCACAACAAACAGAGAAATAATTTGCCAAATACATGTTTTTAAACATCTCACAAATGTCAGTGTTTGCTCTAATATTTCATAAAATGGAAAATTTATTTTCATGTGTTGATGAATTTAGAGTGACTTCTGATCACATGTTTTCTCAAACAACAGAGAGTAAAATGAAAATACTCTAACACAGAGGATCTAGTAAATGGTTTGAGGTTAAAAGTGTTTGTTGAACTTGAAAAACATGAAACCACTGCTCTTCTGTTTGGATATAGTGTAAGATAGAGAACTGTAGGACCCTGCTAGTTTATGGAAAACTGAGATAAAGGTAATTTTAGGATATAATAAAGGCAGGTGTCTTGCAAGCATTCAAGTAGAATTCTGAACTACCTTTTGCAGTTTAGTAGGGAAGAAATTAAGTCAATTGAGGCTTCTTTTCATAGATGTTTCTAGTAACAGGAAACCAGTATGTCTAGCAAGACACTAGAAAAGGTCAGATTCTAATATCTGCAAACATCTATGTGTTAGTTACAAAATGTATTTGGAGACTGATTCTCACAGTTACAAGTGATATGTTTTTAAGATCATGGAGCTAACATTTGCTGCTGAACTTGGATATTGGAAAACAAAACCCTTAAAGTATAATAAGCCCTGAGGTTAACTACCACCACTATATTTCTGTAGCTCCTTACAGCATCAACCCAATTTACTTGCCATGGTGGAGGTCTAAAGCAAGCCACCCCAAGATGCACCTTAGTGACAAGCAGATTACTTTGAGCTCAAGGCAATTTTAGCTTCAGGCCGGAGAGAAACTTTTGCTCCTTCCCCATATAGCTGCTTAGAGGAATTTGAATTAGAGGCCTTTCCATAAGAGATTACCAGAGATAACTTCTTTTGACTTATCTATGGAGCAGGGAAAACTTCTATTTACTAATGCTCTGCCCTTCTTACCATCCTACAATGGCCCTTTGAAGCATTACCTCATCCCTACGTCCGGATGTCTTAGACACCTCAATCCCCCTTTACATCCCTGAACCTCTCCTACATGCAGGGTCTCTGACTCTTTCATGTATGTGGGGTTCCCATACATGTGCATGTATTAAATTTGGTTATTTTCTCTTGCTAATCTGTCTCATGTCTGTTTGATTACTAGACCAGCCAGAAGAGCCTTGAAAGTAGAGGAAAGTTGCTTCTTCCTCCACACCATCAGTCTGGCTTATTTATTTGCAAATCTCTCTACTACTTCTCTTTATTGTGTCATAGCCAACTTGCACATAAACACCATATCTCTTTCCAGATGGCTGGAATCTCCTTACTGTTAAAGACCAGCATACCGCACATAAAATAGAGTTGGAAGTTTTGACAGTAAACATGGATCAAAGATGGATGGGTGGATAGAGTTTGAACCTGGCACTCAAGATAAATTAAACTATGAGAAAAGACTGATTTGTAACCATCTGAAGGGACCCTGAATGTATAACATTCAATTCCTAATTGTCACAAATTGAGTTTTATACAAGCAGAGCCTAGGATGGCAGAGGTTTATTAAGGATCAATTTCTATGTAAGGAATGGAGATGAAACAGGTTTGGGCAGAAGTAAAATAGCTACACAGGCCCCAGGAGGCCTTGGCCAACATCACCAGGAGCTCTGTATTGCCCTTCAGAATTTGGAGCATCAGTCTGAGATGTCTGAGCCTCTATGCCATGACTCAGTCAGTCAGAGGATACAGGCTTGCCTGGTGGGGTGTAACGTAGGGCCAGATGACTGAGGCCGACACTGTAGTAATAGACAGATGGAGGCAATGGCCTGATTACAGTACCCATGATCCAGCAGCACATCCTATCTTGAAGAGGCACTAGTAGGCACAGCTCGTGTATTTCACACTAATCAACCCATTTTTATCTGGTGAACTGAGGGTGAAAAAGCAAAGTTAAATTCATAATATTAGCAGAATTATGGTTTGAACATAAGTGGGATATAACATAAAGGGGATGGGGATAGCGAGGGTTTAGGGGAAGTAGAAAACCAAATCTTAATTTGGAAAACAAAACAGTACTGTTGAATGTTATTAAATGGAGAGCTGGCATAGTCTAAAGCTGTGGTTCTGCCCCTCAAAGCAAAAAATTGGAGCCATCTTGATTCGTCTGAAGTGTACAGAGGCGCAGACATACCTCTGGTTTCCTCGCTTTTGAAAAAATATTATAGAAGAAAGTGCTGCAGCTTGTAACATGAAGATACGGATCCATTTTTCAAAGTCCCAAATTGAGTTATAAGTGCATTTTAAATATAAAATTAATGTCCAGGATGTTCATCTGTGTCAATAGCACTGAGACTGGTGGGGAAGAGGGACACACAGGTCACTTCATCCTGACTCTAGGATGTATCCTTGCTTTGCCATCACCATAGTAAGCACCACAGCTTATTATAACAGCTTCCACCAGTGACCCTGTGTCATGTTCGAACCATCCAAACCTGTAGAGCCAAACCGGTGACATATGCTGGGGAGCAAGATCTCAAATGCTCCCAAGAATAATACTTCTGCAACTTCTTTCATGCACTTGAAATTAAGGAGGGCATGTAAGGAACATTACATGGAGATGAAAGAGAGCAAGACAGCAATTGGATTACAGGGTATTTAACATTATGTGCTTTCTTAAGGGTGGTTATGCCTTTGATGGGTGTTACTTTAGGCATCTCAAAAGTGTGTTAACCTAAATGTACAACAATGAACAGGGCTTGCTTTAAAACCTTTCACTAAAGAACTTATATGCCTAGGGCATGACTACCCACCGTTCTTTGCCCTGTTAGGAATTTGTGACTTATTACAGCACCCCTTTTTCATCCACACCTGCCACTCTGTTCTCCTCTGACCTGTTCTCCAACATTTCTCTACTAGACTAAGTATCTGTAAACATACCATGAATCTTTCAGTCTCTTGCTCAAGAACTTGAAATGGCTCCCTAGTGCTTACTAATCAATCATGGCAATTAAATAGCTCAGTAATTCCTAATCAAATTTATTTTCCATGTCCCAGATCCCAATATTCATTTCCTCCAAGCCCATTGCCAAGTTGCTTCTACCCATTCCACGTTTAGGACTGCTTAAAAATTTACCCGACATATTTCCTCCACCTTCCATATTCTGTCCAAACTCAGTCATCTGTGGTAAACTGGGTCTTTCTCCTTTGTACTCACTCTGTGGTTATAAGAATACTACACACAATAGAAACTAAGTTTTCTGAGTATTTCAAAGAGCTGTGGACCAATTGCTTTAAAAACAACTGAAGGACAAAGACAAAAACTGTATCTTATATGTTTGTGGCTAAATACATGAAACCCAACACAGAACATTGCCATTTTTTCCAGGCTTTTGATGCTAAAAGACCTGGTGATACAGGGTATAGCCAAGGGTGGGGGGCAAATAAGGATTTGTAATGGGGCCCAGAACTCAGGGTATCCAGGAAATATTAGAAAGACATATAATATGCCTTCACCCCTTCCCCCCTCAGGTGTGACTTGGGGGAAGGGGCACACGAAGCAGGAATACGCAGAGCTGTTTTGTGCAGCCACAGCTTTGCAGCTAATCCAAGGCATGGTCATTTAACGTATCTATAGCCTTTGGCTGGTTGCTTAGATATGTTAAACAGCTGTGGCCATGCTCTGAGCCAGGGGGATGGAAAGAACTTTCCCCCAAGATGTAACTGGGGGCAGGTCCCCCAAGTTACAGCACCTGTGTGGGAGCTTGGAGAAGATTGGCTCCATGACACGGGGCCACCCCTGCCCAGACTCACGATGGCAGCCCAGTGAGCTTGGAAAAATACAGGAATGCTGGCAGGTGTAATTGATTGTAGGAAAAGTCGGAAATGGGGGTACAGAGGAAGATTGGTGCCAGGATTTAAACCCAGACACGGCAGCCATTGAGAGAGAGCCAGTCTGTATAGCATTAAATAAAAATTTCCTTTCCTTTTCACAAATCTCTGGCATTAAAAGATGTCTTTCTTATAAGGTGGCGGACATAATGAATCTAGTAAGGGATCCTTTCAGTAATTGTATATCAGTGTACCTACCCTTGGCCTCCTTGTTCTGTAACACTGGCGCTGAATTTTAGCTTCTTTTTTTTTTTTAGTGAAATTATGCCTCCAAGTTACAGTTTCCTTATAATTAAAATGAGCATAAAAGCTATTCTCGTCTCAGTTACTTTTATGCAAATTTTCAATGAGACACTGCATGCCTGACAAATAATGAATGGTCAATAAATGTGCTGTTATTAATTAGGCTATAAAGACACAACTGAAAGCACTGTTTCTTGAAAGCTTGGTTCAGTAGCACATGAAAAGAGACTTTTCCCACATTCCCATCAACAATATGCAATACATACATACTATGTTGCTCAAAGATGCTTTGAGAACAGAATCCAGCAGATGTGAGAAGAATGGATATGTCAATGCCCTTCACTGAAAAATGATGATTCTCAAAACCAGACCAGCCTGCTCTCCACCATCTTGAGATCCACTAACTTTAGAAGCTGGGGTAATTTTGTTGCTGTTCAGGCCAAAGCTGTCAAGAATTAGAACTGAATACAGGAGGTAATATTAAGAATAGACATAAGAGCCCTAGCTGGGTAGTTCAGTTGGTTTGAGCATCATCCTGTACACCAAAAGGGTGTGGGTTCAATACCCAGTCCAGGCACATACCTAAGCTGTGGGTTTGATCCCAAGTTTGGACACATTAGGGAGGCCTGGGCTGAACCATTTGATGTTTCTCTCTCACATATATGTTTCTCTTTCACATCAATGTTTCTCTCTCTCTCTCTCTTTCCACACCCCACCTTCCTCTCTCTCTCTAAAATCAATAAAACATATCCTTGGGTAGGGATTTTTTTTAAAGAGTAGAAATAAGGAATGAAACCAAAAAAATCACTGAAGGAAGAACAGACAGGATTTGCTGTTCCAGAAATATTGCTTAGCATAGCCAAGAGATTAGCACTAATAGAAATATTTCTTCTCTTGATTAGAAAATTCAAAAAGTTTTCCCAGAATATTTTGACATTTAAGTATTAGACTGTGTTTAAGAAATGAAAGACAGTATTTACACAGTCACAATAGTAATAAAAGTAGATGTCATTGCTGAACTATCACAGTTCTAGATCTGAGCAGTATCTCTTTGAAACCTTGTAATATCTTTAAGATGCGGTCACTGCTATTACTCCCTATTACAAATGAAGAAACAGGCATGGCTTAGAGAGGTTTAGTAATTTTTCTAAAGTCATGTAGCTGGTAAATATCAGAGGCAAGACTTGCTTCTGGGTCAGTCCTATTCCAAAGGCCATTCATTAAACCTCAGTTATTACCCTTACTGCATGGCAACATATGATTGGCTCAGATGGGAATAGTGATGTCCCAGCTCTCTCATGGTTTCTTCATTTTTCTCAACTTTATCTGTATATGACTTTGTAGGCTTTGTTTTTATGCAAATCTTTTGAGCAGTGAAACCAGCAAGCATTTATTGAGAGTTACTGTGCACTAGAGATATTTATAGGTGCTTTTTCTGTATTTTGTTTAATCTTCACAGTCAAGCTTCAATAGGCATCATCAAACATCATCATAATCATCATCACTGCCATCATCACCGTCACGTTCATCACCATCATTCACACTTTCAGTTACTAGTGGCACCATGATTCAAACCCTGGTTAGAGTTCGTACTCTAACACAATGCAAAGATTATGTACCCAGGGTTGTTCTATTCTTCTTTATTTTTAAAGTTAATTTTATTTTATTTTATTTATTTATTTTTAGAGAGGGGAAGGGAGGGAGAAGAGAGGGAGATCAATGTGTGGTTGCCTCTTGAGTGCCCCCAACTTGGGGCCTGGCCTGCAATTCAGGCATGTGCCCTGACCGGGAATTGAACTAGCGACCTTTTGGTTGCCAGTCCGGCACCCAAACCACTGAGCCACACCAGCCAGGACAATTCTTCTTTATTTTTTAGTTAAATTTTGTCTTGTTAGTTTCAAACCATTTTTCCACTTTGTCAAGAAGATTTGAATTTTGATTCTGTCATCCATCTGTTATATTACATAGCCTGCCCAGGTTTCTAGCATCTTCAGATTTGATATTCAAATAACACTTTCCTTTTTTCTTGCTTTATTAAGGGCAGTAAAAAATGTATATATTTAAGTTGTAAAATGTGACAAGCTAAAATCCATATATATTGTGAAGTGACTACCACAGTGAAGTTAATTAAGACATCCATCACCTCACATAGTTACCATCTTAAGGACAAAGGATCTACTCTCTTAGTGAATTTCAAGTACACTATACAGTATTAATAGCTATAATCATCACACTGTACATTAGACTTCAAGAATTTATTTATCTTATCACTGAAAGTATGTACCCTTTCACCAACATCTCCCCCATTTCCCACCCCACCCCCAAGTTCCTGACAGCCACCATTCTGGTCTCTGGTTATGTGAGTCTGACATTTTTAGGTTCCATATGTAAGTGGGATCATATAGTATTTGTCTTCCTGTAACTGGCTTATTTCACTTAGCGTAATGTCCTCCAGATTCATCCATGTCGTCACAAATGTCAGAACTCCTTATTTATAGTTAAAAAATATTCTATTTTACATACATATACCATATTTCCTTTATTCATTTATTCATCAATGAAGACTTAGGTTGATTTGAATTTTCTCTGCCTTGCCATAGAGTTGAATTATGAATATTATTAAAGCTAAAATAAATTTTTCTCTCTCCCTCTCTTTCCCTATCTCTCCCTCTCTCTCTCTTTACACAGACACACATACAGAGACACACACCACTTAGAGACTCATACACAGGCATGTAAACAAATCACTGGGATACCATATGGTGTGACTAAGATCTGGGATGATTGATCATTCACAATAATCACAAATTATTTTTATTCTATATATCTGATAAAATCCTGTGTTGGAATACAACAAACTGACTTGCTAATAGTTTTTAAAACTGTTTGGGTATGGAGATAATATGGCACCTTATTTCCTAAACCTTAGAACATGTATTATATTTGACTTTTCCAGAATTAAGGCACTTTCATTGCATCTCTACATATGTCATTAGGTTATTTCTAGTATCTCTGTAGTTTGGCCCTTTACTACAGTATCTTAAGATAGATGGAATCAAAACTGGTAGTGTTTAGTTTTGAACATGTAATGATGTTCAAGTGGGAATTGCTATGGGCTGAATATATGAACAAGCAGTATACTTCTAAAAATTTATTTTGTAATAATTACAGATACACAGGAAGTTGCAAAAATACAGAGGTCATATACTACAGAGGCTCATGTACCTTTCTTCCCTCCAACTTCCCACAATGATAACATCATATAATGATAAAACAATATCAAAGCCAGAAAATCAACATTGGTATAATACAATTAAGGACACTACAAATTTATTCTATAATGTAGCCATTAATCAGTTCTTCAAATGTATAATTTTGTCATTTTAGAAATGTTATTTAACTGTATTCACACAGTATTTAACATTTTGTCTGTACCCATTGACTTTTCTGAACTGTGAATTTCTCCAGTGTCTTGTCTGGGGTACATAGGAGGCAAAAAGAAAACTAAAACCCAACGAACTCACTTCCACGCTGTTCTTCAAGTCTCAAGGACCCTAGCAAATTTGCTTCATTCTCCCCAACATTTCGGAAAGTTTCCTATGTTTGTTATGTACTAATATAGGACTTTCAGTTGTACTTAGTAGAAAGACACAGAAAAACACATCCATTTTACCTTTTTGATAATTGGAAGTCCAGGCCTGACTGGTGTGGCTCAGTTGGTTGGAGAGTCTTTCCACAAAGTGATAGGTCACCGGTTTGTATTCCCAGTCAGGACATGTGCGTGGATTGCAGGTTTGATCCTGGGTCAGGGCGCATATGACAGATGATCAGTCAGTGTTTCTTTCTCTCCCTTTCTTTCTCCCTCCCTTCCCCTCTTTCTAAAAATAAATATGTACAATCTTTCAAAATGATAATAATTGGAAATATGAACATGCTCTTAAAAAACAAAATCATATTTGCCCTTTGATGACAGCTCATACAGAACACACACACACACACACACACACACACAAGGAGAGCTTAACAGTGATTATGTTAGAGTGGCAAGATTGTTCTTTGATTTTACCAATATTCTACCATGGCATTTCTATTACTTCTATGAAGACAAAATTAAATTTCCTTTTTTAAGAATTTTATTGCACATCAAAGTCCAACTAGAGTGACAGAAGCAATAGGAGGTCATGTTAAGAGATTTATTGCACGGATTTGGCTTATACGATTTTGGGGGCTGGGGAGGCCAGTTAGCAATCAATAGGACTGGCCGTCAGGAAGGGCAGACTGGAACTGGGACGCATAAAGGGAAGCTGTCGTGCACAGGCCGAGTATGTTCTTCAGGGAAGCCTCAGCTCTGCTTTTAAGACCTTTCAACTGATTGAACCAGGCCCATTCCCATTATCTTTGATAATCTACCTTATTTAAAATGAACTGATTATGGACTTAAGTCATATTGACAAAACATGTTCACAACACCTAGATTAGTATCTAAGTAACTGGGGACTTTAAACTAACCAAGTTGATATAACCAAAGGATAACACACTGAGTAATCTAATACAAGATCTCCTGGTATGGCTAATAAAATATTCCAAAGTAAAATATCAAAGTTGTATTAGAGAATAGATCATATTTAAATTGTTAATAGAAAATAAAGAATATCATTTAAACATTATGAGTGTACAAGATAGGACAAGAATTAAATAGAATTCTGGGGTAATATTATCTTCTGGTTTTGAGATATTTTTAAAAAGAGGAAAATGATATTCTGAAAAAAGTATTACAAAAATTTTCTTTGTAATAAGTATCATTGTCTGGGTTATCTTTCCATGACAATTAGTTAATGTAGATAAATTATGTAATCTATAAAATTCAACACTTAAAAAATTAATTTCAAAACAACTGAATGAAACATAATTACATTCAGGAAACTTATAATAATATGTGATTTTGAGTGAAAAATACAAAATGCAAAATTATATGCATATGTTATAAATTCAATCTAAAAATAATAATGTTGACTATTCCTAAAAAAATAATCATTAAGAAAAAATATATATCTCTGGCAGTCTACAAATTTAACTTTTTTAAGGTGAAAAATATTGTAAACAATGTTTAAAGACAAGAAACATACTGGAAGAAAATATTTGCATTGTTATTCTCTTCTATATATTCTGCTGCTGGTTATTAATTTATTATCTCAGCTCCAAATGCACCTTTTCAGCCTGCTCTGTGCAAATGAATCTGGGTTCTTTCAATATTTTACCTTTGCCAATTGAACACAGAATCTTTGTTAGGAGACCACTCTAGAGGTACATTGCAGGAGGAAGTGTTTTGCTTCCTGGTTCCTGGTTTTGCTGGGTGACTGGCTCCTACAAGTCACATGACTTTCTCCATCAGGCTGCAGCAGCACAGGCTATCTCTCCAGTGTCCAGCTCTTGCTGTCTGTGGTAGCTAGCAAGAGCCAGTCACTAAGTAGCATCCTCCGGAACTTTCCTTTAAGCAGTTTTGTAGCAGAGTGCCTCTGATGAGACACTCCCCCATGGTCTACTTTTCTCTTAACCCGAAAGGAAGGTTTCCAGCAAGTTCTGCCCTGGTGGTACCAGAGCAAATTGTCTGCCACTCAGTGAACCATGCCTGGGGCCCTCTCCAAGGTCTGGATCTCAGCCCTGTGGTGAGAGACAATGTCCTAGTGTAGTTTATCTTAGCCTTAGTGTGGTGGTTGTTCATTGTGTCTGCTATCTCTAAACTCTTTAGCTATCTTTCTTTCCTACTAGCCAATCCATCATCCTACGAATCCCATTATAGTTAATGATTCTATATATCAATCTTCCCCTGTTCAAATTACAGTTGACCCTTGAACAATGTGAGGTTAGAGCTGCCATCCTAAGCACAGTTGAAAATCCTTGTACAACTTTGACTCTCTAAAAACTTTACTTATGGCCTACTGTTGACCAGAAGCCTTACCAACAACATAAACACTTGATTAACACAATTTTGTGTTATATGTATTATATACTATATTCTTAGAATAAAATAAGCTAGAGGAGAGAAAATGTTATTTAAAAAGTCATACGGCAAAATCCTTTGACAGTATTTATTGACAAAATCTGTGTATAAGTGAACCCATGCAGTTTGAACCTGAGCTGTTCCAGAATCCCTGTATGATGTTGTTTCTCTCTGAGTTGGATCCAGACTGATATGCAGTTGGTCCCAGCAGTGGTCCCAGCAGATAGACTCTCAAAGATAGGACTTTGGTTTGGTCATGCCTTTGGGCTTGGACACAATTTTTAGCTACTTGCCAATGGGAAATGGGATGCTAGGAAAACAGCATGCAGTGACCTCACAGTTAATCAACCTATCACTTATGGTTGATTGTGATGAAGGCCAAATGAAACTTGTGCTTTAAAAATTGAAGTGGCCACTGCTTGATTATGATGGCAGTAATGACAACTGAAAGGACCTGTGATCTGGGATAGATTCTTTTGAGTTCACTTGAGTGCTCACAAAGAGAAAATGACAAGCTCAAGATTGTTAAATCCCAGCTCAAGCTATAGCCCAAGAATCAAAGAGTTTCCCTGTCAGTACTAAAAGAAGCTCTTGCTTCTTATAGTCACAGGGCTGATGCTGCTGAAAATCAAACACAAAATTTAAGTGTGAGTTACTGAATTAAAATGACAGTTAAAGTCACAGGCTTGCCAGCTTTCTTATGAAAGTCTGGGCACTGACTGGAAAAAAAAAATAGGGATCTCAAAACCTGAAATAAAAATGGTGGGATTTGTGTGAAACAGACCATTTCAAACCCTAGTCTCAGGCTTTCTAAAGCATGCATCACCAAAGCTGGGAGTAAGCGACAACAAGCCAGGCTTGAAGGTACATGTGGTAATAGGGACTGCAGACTTTAGTTTTATCTGTACGCTCTTGAGCATACTCAGGGGCAGAAACTCTCATCTTACAGGATCAGTTCCAGAAACCTGTCAGTGGATAAGAAAACTCTGAGAGAGAGCATCTCTTGAAAGATGAGTGGAGGAAGAGTCTGGAGAAGGACAGAGAAATAGGAGAGAAGGGTATTGAGGAAGCCCAGGTAGGGGGTTATCAACAAATCGTAGAAAGTGTCAGTGGTGTCAAATACAGTAATTCCATTAGCAGAAAAACTGAAAAGCTTCCATTGGATTTTCGTGGCGACTTTTGCAAGAGTGGCTTGAGTAGAGTGGAGGGTGGAATGGGATATGAAGAGGTAGAAGTACAGATTGTACTTAACTCAGCTGTACTAAATTACTCCCTTTGAGTTTGCCATGTGTTTCCTCAACTGGCACAGTTATTCTGAAGCACTAGAAGCATTTTCTTACAGGTAGGAACAAGGCCAGGTTGCCTAACATCAACAGGAGGATTTAATATAATTCTGAATGTTCTAACCACAAAAAGGGAGATGATGATAATGATGATAAAGAAGATGATGCAGCATAAATGCTTGAAATGAGGATAAACAATTATCAACTACCATTATGTAAGATTGATGAACTGTAGAAAACTTTGAAGAGTAACTGAAACTATGCTAGAATTAATCACAGTAAGAGAACCAGATGTGATTAAGCTATCTTTATACTAGCAGTATAACTTAAAAGAATAATGGAAAAAATATTCTCACAATGCTTATACATATAAAGGTAAACTTAAATAAATAGAAAAATACTGTATTTCTTGACTGGGAAAACTCAGTATCTTACCTATATCAGTTTTCTCCAAATTATATTTATATATATAAATAAAATACCGGGGTAGGCAAAGTAGGTTTACAGTTATGTTAGCATAAATAGCTAGAGATTACTAAAAGAGAAGGGAGCAAAACTGGCTAAGCTTAATTAGGTTGGAAGCTACAGTTTCAGGCACACTCCAGGGGACCACTGCATCCTCCCCCCTCAGGACCTAATCTCCCCACACACACCGAAAGCAGGCAGGAATGACCATTGTCAGTCATTAGCCAGGATTACCAATGGAAAGATAAAACAATAAAGGGGAAATTCCCTGGGGGGCACATGCCCAATAGAAGCCAAAATGGCATAGGAGGAGGTCCTTCTACTTTGACGCATGTGCAGTAGGAGCTAACATGGCAGCCATAAGGGGCAAGTGTCTAGGGGAAAAGACCAGATTAGTTAGATGGGATGGGCCCAGCACAACCCTGCAAAGATCTAGGAAATGGATTGGTTGGGAAAAGGGCCCAGCAGGAGCCTGTGAAGAATTGGGAAATTAATTGGTTAGTATGAAAGAGCACCTGGTCCTTCCCAAGCCAGAGATAATATAATCAAAACCTAACAAAGGCCTCTGGCTCTGTAACATGCATTGGTTCGCCAGTTCATTCATTTCCATGTTCTCTGACCTTAGCAACCATGTGGGCCTCAAGTTCAGGCCTGAGTACTGAATACATCAATGCAGTGCCAGTGGAGGGTGGGCAGGAACAGAAGCTAAGCTAGTCGAATGGGGACAGAGACTGAACTGGACCAAAAATCAATGGCACAGAATTTCTGGTCTCTGGCCTTTTTTCTGGTCTTGACGAAGGCTAGGTTGGACAGCAGGATGGACAGAGATGAGACACTGGGAACCTAGGGACAGTCTTTTATTTCTACTGCAATGAGTCTTAACCGCTACACCTTATCCTTCCATGTGTGGGTCCCCGGAAATGCTTTTCTTGTGACTCCGTGGAAGGACCCCATTTCCACTGGCAACAATTGCACTGTGACATTCTTTTGTGTTAAAAAGTTATTGTAATAATCGTGAACTACGTGCCTTTTTCCATATAAACAACTCTAAACCTACTTTTGCTCACCCTCTATAAGCTCATCCCAATTCAATAGCATCAAAAGACTTTTTGCTTGAAACAGGAAAAATTATTCTGTTCCTTTATCTGTTCCACCTAGACAAGTACACGGTGACAAGAGTCAAGAAATGCATGTAATGGATATCTTTGAAGTAACATTTTACATGCCAAATAGCAAAGAGTAATATAAAGTTGTTGTTATCCAAAACAGAAATTTGAAACATCAGAGAATTCAATGTATCATAAACTAATCATTTAAAATCACTGCAGACACTGAATGTTATTCAATGAATAGTGCAGAGTACCAGGGAAATTTTAAGGAACAAATATTGCTACATCTTCACCCTGCAGCCTCCATAAGAATAGATTTCAGTGTCTCTCACCAATATAAATGTGAAGGCATGTGATTTTCCTCTAAGCTCTAAGAAAGTCATCATAAGAAAAATATATAGACAAGTATGAAATAAATGTCAATAAAAAGCTAAGGATAGTGGTACTGATATAACACTTAATAGATGGAGGTAACCTAGATATCCAAAGAGAGAATTAGTGAAATATTTTTGGATATATCTAAAAAACTGAGTAATACAGAACCATCAAAATGATGATTTAGGTACATGCATGTAGTCCAAGGATGGCCAGTATGTATTGCTAAAGAAAAAAATTAAAGCAGTATTAAAGTATGTACATATTTTTCTTAAAATGTGTATATTAGGGTATGTTTAGAAAAAATTAGAATGCTGATAGTGATTACATTCAAGTCCGATGTATACAGGGTCCAGTGCACATAACACTTTTTTTTTTTACAAAATCTTTTATTACAAAATCATAGGCATGTAATTCTGTAACATAAAAATATCACACTCAAGCACACCATATGACATTTCAGGTGAAATGTTCACATTAACACTATGCATTATTACACCCATATTATAACCCTACCAACCACACTCAAGCAGGCATTACTTCTGCTGGACCCTGTGATATTTGTTTGCTTTTGCCGTTATATTTGTTGACATAACTTTGCATTTAGGTGAAGTAACAAGTCCATTTTATAAATGACAGTGATACGCTGTATAGAAAGCATTTTTTGTCCATTAACAAAAAATGCATTCCAGATTATCTGTATTTTTTAAAATTATATTACATACAATTAGATATTACTGCATAGTGAATTACCCCAAAACTTAATGGCTTAAAAACAAATAAACAGTTACTATCTACCACAGTTGCTATGGGTCAGAAACTTGGGAGTGGCCTAGATGCTTGCTTCTGGCTTGGGATCTCCACTAAGTTTTCAGTCAGGACTCAGACTGCAGAGCTGCAGTGATTTGAAGGCTTGACCTTAACTGACAGATCAGATTCCAAGGTGACTCATTCACATGACTAGAAAGATGGTGCTGACTCTTAGAAAAAGGCATTAGTTCCTCTCTTCATGGGGTTCTTTTTCCACAGGGCTGTTTGTGTGTTTTCAGTATATGCCTGTCAGCCTCTCTTGCAGTGAACAATTCAAGAACACAAGGAAGACACTGCCATACTTTTTATAACCCAGCCTTGAAAGTTACACACTGCCATCTCCACAGTATGCCATGGGTCACAGGTTTGCCCTAGACAACTGGGGGGGATTACATAAGGACATGAGTATCAGGAGGTGAGGATCATTGAGGGCCTCCTTGGACATTAACAAAATTATGTATCAAGAGAAATAGAAGAATAAATTTATAGAAATCATAAGATATAGAATATGTTGTATTAGCATAGCAAACTGATGGGCCTTATGCAACAACCAAAATGAGTAAAAGTCACCATTAAAGAGAATATTTTTAAACTAATGTTAGGTAAACAAAGATGCATACAAGGTCTGTCCAGAAGGAATCCAGCCATGTACTATGAAAAATAGAGACATTTATTAACAAAGATACAGATACAAGAAACATTGTATATAGAACAAGGACACCTCAGTCCCCTTCAAAGTAGGCACTTTGGGACCTCACACAGTTCTCCCAGTCACCATTAGCTGTCAGTTGTATTTTCCTGAATTTCATCAACAGTCTGAAATCACTTCCCTTTCAAAGGTGATTTTAGTTTTGAGAAAATCTAGAAGTCGCAGGGCACCAAATCTGAGCTGTAGTGGGGCTGAGTCACCTGGGTGATTTGACATTTCACCAAAAAACTCTTATGAGACCTGATGTATGAGCAGCCACATTGTCATGATGAAGCTGCCAATAACCAGTTGCCCATAGCTGCGGCTTTCTGAATTATCTGAATAGTTTCCATGGAAAAATGTTTAAGTTTCATGCAAAATATGATGCAGATCTGTTGCCCTATTCGCTCAGTCATTTTGAATGCGATGACCACACAGTGCACATGCTCACTCAACAGCATCTACCACCTCCACTGACTGATACAGTGAAGTTGTCATTGTTCATGCATGCGCATCACAGTCTACTTTCCTGGGCTGCCAGGTTACATCAATGTTGAGCAAACTGCTTTCGTTATAGTAACAATGGCTGGACTTTTTCTGGACAGACTTTGTACAAATATGTACATAGGCTATTAACTACTTTTAAACTGATCAGTGGATAAAGATTGAGGTAAAATGAACACATTCAAATAGTTATATTAGAGGGTAGGAATATGGATAGATAAGATTCCCTTTAATATTCTACTACTACTTTTTAGCAAGACATATTTTAAAGCAGAGAAAATTAATAAGTATCCTAGACTGTAAATCACTGAAAATTATTACTTTATAATTAAAAGAGGATTAAAAATTCAAAAATATATAAAAAGATTTTTAAAATGCCAAATCCACAAACTCATGGCATCTAATTTACAAAAATTATACAAACATTAAAGAGAAAACATAACACAATAATGCATATGAAAAAAGCCAAGATTGAATATGCTTCTGTGCAATTTAAAAATTCATCCCTAACAGACAAATGACTTATTTAAAATATGAGGTGGTCTCAATCCGGAAACCGTAACTGGAATTTTCCTCCCTCACTGCAAGCTCCTTAGAGAAGAATTAAATAATCAAGGAATTGGGCAGTGGGAGTAAAAACACCTATTACTCTGCCTTGACACTGAGGACTAAGATGAAGGTGAATATTTTTCCCCTTCTCCAAGTCCTATGTGATGAGCCACAGGACTGGAGAGGGGTTCTGGCCCCAAATATCAACTCTGGAAAGTAAATATCATTTATTAGACCCCACTAATCTAATGACAGACTTAATTTGCTTATGCATGTGCTAATTTTATTTAAACCTAACAATGCTGGATTATTTTTTTTTATTTTTAAGTATATTTTATTGATTATTCTATTGCAGTTGCCTCAATTTTTCTCCCTTTATCCCCCCTCCACCACGCACTCCCCAACCCTCCAGCATCCCTCCCCACTTAGTTCATGTCCTGGGTTGTACATATAAGTTCTTTGAGTCCTCTGTTTCCTATACCATTTTTTATCTCTCCCCATCTATTTTATGCCTACCAGTTATGCTTCTTCTTCCCTGTACCTTTCCCCCTCATTCCTCCCTTCTCCCTCCCCACTGAAAACCCTCCATATGATGTCCATTTCTCTGATTCTGTTCCTGTTCTAGTTGTTTGCTTAGTTTTTGTTTTCATTGTTTGTTTTAAAAGTAAGTTTTCAGCCCTGGCTGGTGTAGTGAAGTGGATTGAGCACGGTTTGCCAACCAAAGAGTCACTGGTTGAATTCCCAGTCAAGGCACATGCCTGGGTTTCGGGCCAGGTCTCCAGTGGGGTCCACGTGAGAGGCAACCACACATTGATGTTTCTTGCCCTCTCTTTCTCCGTCCCTTGCCCTCACTCTAAAAATAAATAAATACGATCTTGTAAAAAGTACTTCTTTAAAAAAATAAGTTTTCAACATTCAGCTCTGTCATTCTTCCTCTGTGATTCCTTGATCAGAGACTAAAAGTACGGGGAGGAAAATAAGAATAATGAATATTGACTATCTCAAGAGTGGGAAAAGGAAGAATAATTGTACTGCTGACACACCTTAGCCTCCAAGACCATGATAAGCAAAGATGGTTTCAGAGACAGTTATGCCTAGTGCTGTGCTATACCCATAAATTTCATGCTAACAGCCTGAAAAAATTTAAATAAGATGAGGAGCTAAATAATATAAAGAGAATACCTTCAGCTCCAGCCATGTGTATTGGCCCACTGGGCAAAACATTTGAGCTTTCATTTTGTTTTTATTTGACAGGAGCTGATCAGTTTCTTCTCTTGTCCTAGAATCATTTGGACATAGTTTGTTCTTATGACAGAATTACAGAAGCATAAAATATTGGAATATTTATTCCTGTTATATAGCCCTTAAAATGTGGCTATTGCTATGAAGTAACTATATTTGTTGTTTCACTTAATTTTAATTAATTTAAAGTTTAATTTAAATTGTCACATGTGCCTATATACAGAAACACAAATCTAAATGTTGCTTCACAAGACATGTGAGTGGACTACGAGGGAGGGAGAGGCTTGAGTGACTTAGTGTTAACAAACCAGTCCAGCCTCCACACCAACTCACATACAACTGCAATTGCCCACCAGCACTTTTGATTGTATACAAACTTGGTGCAGTGCAGGAAAGGAAGGGTTACAACTGGAAATAAATCAAGCGCTTAACTGCTGATTCCACATTTTCCTGCTGCACAGGTCAACCAGAAGATCACTCACTGGTTATTTACATTACCACAAGAAAACAACAGACAACTTACAGCTAGCTATAAATATAGTGGAAGACATTTGAAACGACTAGAAACCAGATAATCAATCTGCCTTGCAGGCACAAATTTAGTGAGCAAATTCTCACAGAGTGGGCTGTCTGTGCAGGGTTTTTTATGTTCTTCTCACTGTCTGGCTGAATTATGCACTCCTACACGGGAAGTAAATCTCCCTTTAAATGAACAACAAAAGTGGAATGATTTAGAATTGGAGAAATGTGTGATACTCACCATAGAGCATTGTGTACAAAACAACAAGGTTTGTCTTTTTCATTTTAAGTTTTAGATCTCATGTGCACTTTGTCCAGATATCCCAATGGTAATATTTTGGGGAGCAGAGAATTTCATAAAATGTGTATTTATTTGAATTTTTTTCATTTATTTAATTTAAAATTTAAATGTTAAATTTTGTATTAGGATAATTTAGATTCACATGCAGTTGTAAGAAATAATGCAGAGATAGCTCGCACACTATTTTCCAAGTGTTCCTCAATGATAAGATTTTGCAAGCTATAATGTAATATTATAACTAGCATGTTGACATTGATACAATGCACTGATATCATTCCAATCGCTTGTTTTACCGATACTCATTTGTTTGTGCATATGCATGTATATTCAATTCTATATAATTCTATAACTTGTGTAAGTTCATGTATCCACTACTGTCGTCAAAATCTTGAACAGTTCCAGCACCACAAAGATCCCCCCTCTTGCCCTTTTAGAATCACACCCAGCTCTCTTCAGCCTCATCCTCATACCTAACCAGTGATGTGTCTTCCATTCCTAAAATGTTATCACTTTAATCGTGTTTCATAAAGGAATCATGTACTGTGTAAGCTCTTGGGATGGACTTATTTCACTCACCATAATCCTCGGAATATTTTCCAAGTTGATGTGCATACCAACAGTTCATTCTTTTTTCATTGCCAACTAGTATTCCGTGGTGTGGATGTATCACAATTTTTTTACTATTTATCTGTCAAAAGGCATCTGGACTATTTCCGGTTTTTGAATATTATGAATAAGATGCTTTGAATATTCAGTTTTTGTGTGGCTGTAAGTTTGAATTTCTCTAAGGTGAATGCCCCATGAGTGCATTTGGTGGACCATATGGTAGTTACATGTTTAGTTTAATGAGAAAATGTCAAACTTTTCTCCAGAGTGACTGTACTACTTATATTCTCACTGGAAATTCATGAATGATACAGTTGCTCCACATCCTCATTAGCATTTAGTGTTATCATTATTTTTTATCTTAGAAGGTGTTGATTTAGTGCTCTCTCACCAACCAGTTCACTATCACATACAAACACCATCTTCCTATAACAGTTATGTCATAATTTTGTTTGGATCAAACAAACAAAATATATATTCTGCTTTTATATTATTATAACTCAATCAATGACATTCACTGTTAAGTCATGTAAAATTTTATTATTTTTATTTTCACGCATACCTTCATTTTTCCAAGCACTTCATATATTTTTCTGTTTTTAGTTGACCTTCATGTGTTTATTACTAATGTATCCCCTCAAACCTTCCCCAATTGTCTAAATCACTTCTCAACACGTCAAGACATTCATACTCATAAAGCCCTCCATTCATTCAGTCTTCTTGGAGATGTCTCCCTTTTAGCCCTCTGACCTGCTCCAGTCTTCATTGGTTGCTTACTAAGTCTGTTGCCTAGCTATCATCTCTTCACCATCACTAGTTGAAAATATTATAGCCATGAATTAAAAACAAGATGCTATAAATAAAACTAATGAAAGTTGACACTGTGGGAAGCAGTATGGAGACACCTCAAAAAATTAAAAATGGATCTGCCTTTTGGCACAGTGATCCCACTTCTGGGAATATATCCAAAGGAACCCAAAACACTAATTCAAAAGGATATAAGCACCCCAATGTTCATTGCAGCCTTATTTACAATTGTCAAAATATGGAAACAGCCCAAGTGTCCATCAGTAGATGAGTGGATAAAACATCTATGGGACATTTACACAATGGAATTCTACTCGACCATAAAAAAGAAGAAAATTTTAGCCTTTGTGACAGCATGGATGGACTGGAGACACGTTATGCTGAGTGAAATAAGCCATTCAGACAAAGACAAATAACATATGATTTCACTCATATGTGAAATAATGAACAAACCGAACTAACAAGGAAGCTAGAGATAGACTCATAGATGGAGAGCAGGGTGACAGCTAAGGGGAGCAGCTAAGTCATGTAGGGATCAAGCAAAAACAAAATACTCATGGACATGGACAACAGTGTGATGATTGCAGAGGGGCGGGGGTTTAAGGGAACTAAGCAGCAATGGAGAAAAAAAACAAAAAAAGAAAGTTGATAATATGAACACATACGCCTTGCTGGTGTGACTCAGTGGATTGAGTGCCGGCCTGTCGACAGAAAGGTCGCTGGTTCAATTCCCAATCAGGGCACAAGCCTGGGTTGCAGGCTAGGTCCCTAGTAGCGGGTACGTGAAAGGCAACCACACATCAATGTTTCTCTCTCTTTCTCCCTCCCTTCTCCTCTCGCTAAAAATACATAGATAAAATCTTTTAAAAATATGAATATAACCATAAGAAATTCACTGTGGTTTTCCATCACTACCATCTTGAGTTAGATGTCCTGTTTCCTGAATACCATTTTTCTTTGACTTAGTGTCTTTGAAGTAGAACACTTATTTTAGGTAGTTTCCTGGTAAAAGAGCCTGTGAGGTGAAGTTTTGAGGCCTTGATTATGAGGAAAGACCATTAATTTATTCACACATTTAATCAATAGTTAAATTTCACGTACGTTAAATAATTTTTTCATACATCTTGAGGCCACTGCTGCAACATTTTTAGCATCCAATATTCTGCTGAAGAAGACCAAGGCCATTTTGATTTCTTGTTATTTATATATGTACCTTTTATTTTCTTTTTTGCTTGTGCCTTTGGAAATGCTTGAGGTTTTTTCTCTTTATCCCTTTTCTTTGAAATTTCCACATTTTTACTTGTCATAGATGTGTTTGGATCTATGGTAGTGAACAATAATGGGACCTCCTGATCAGGAAAATCATATCCTTAAGTTCTTAAATTTCATAAAATTGTCTTGATTACTTCTTTGAGTGTTTTCTTTTTTATTGTGCTTTTGTATTTCTAGAACACCTATTATTTGGCTATTGGATCTCTGGATGGCTTCTAATCTGTTTTATATTTTTCTGCCTTTATTACCATTCCTTAGGCTTTTAAAAATGTTTTCTAGGTTAGGGGTTAGCAAACTATGGCCCATGGGATCACCACCCATTCTTCAAAATAAAGTTTTATAGGAACCCAGCCATGTCTATTCTGTTACAGTGCAGAGTTTAGTAGTTGAAACAGAGACCATATGCCTTGTAGATATAAAATATTTAATATACGGTCATTTAATAAAAAGTTTGTTAATATCTCTTCTTACAGATTATTTCAATTTTGTACTGAATTTCACATATCTGTGTTCATATTTTCAACTTCCATTAGTTCTATCTATTTATAGCATCCTATTCTTAATTCATGGCTATAATATTTTCTATTATTCTTCTGAAGATGTAGGTAATCTCTGCTCTTAAGATTTTATCTTCCAATATTGTCTCTCTTTCCTTTAAGTTGTTTATAACTTATTTCTCTAGTCTCCATAACTCCAACTGGAAAAACTGGCTTTCATACAGTGCTAGCCTTAGTAAGAAATAGTATATATTTCCCAATTGTGTAGATTGCCTTTGGAATATATTTATAATTGGATTACCATGAGCACTAATTTACTCAACTGCTTCCATCTGCAATATTTCAATAAGAATTAAAGGAAGGTAGCAAACTCTCTTCTATGTCCTCCCAATACAATGGACATTTAAATGGAATAACAACTCTTTCAGTCTATTGGAATCACACTTAATAAACTATTGTGGATAATCACCTTACCTATTAACAAGATGTGAATTTAGGGTCTCAGAAGACCCTAGTTCCATAGGCTTTTAAGTTTATCTCTGTGGCTGAACAATTCCATAAGGGGACAGAAGGGGTAAAAGAAGAGTGCTCTGGGAATCTCAGCAGAGTAAATATCCCAAAACTATGACATTACATATACACTCTTCTTAAAGAATAATGGAGCAAATGAAACCAATGAAAATTTATAGCAAAGTTTACGTTAGTGCATGTGCACGTGTACACACACTCAAAAATAACTTAATTCCCAGAACATAGCCATTTCTTGGACAGAGTGAGAATCTAACCTAAGACAGTCTCCCATAAAAATACCTCTTTTCCATTTATTTCTCAGAATTGACAGGTATACTGTTCGTTATGCTCCAAAACAATTTCTTGGTTCTTTTCCTAAGGTCTTAATTTCATTCTTCTTGTCAAGGTTGAGGATGTTCTTCAAGAGAGAACAGCTAGTCTATGCTGTACCTGCTCTGAAAACCTGAAGGAAGAACATTGACATAGGTAATATTTGGGATGTACAGAAAAGGTACCGACCAATCAGAATGGATGCCAGTTAGAATAAACCCTCTATGGGTACATAAAGACTGAAGTTCAGCTCCAGATGAATTAATTCCTAGCAGCACAAAAGAGATCCAGGCTATGGTTTTTAACTAGATTCTACCAACCACTTATTGTTAGAGGAGGTGCTTCCCAGTTTTCTTAAAGAAGCCACCTTGAGGGCCCAAAGACCCTTGACCTCTTCTTAAGCTTCAGCCTCATTCCATCAGGTCTGCACACAGGTGCTAGCTCAGTTCTCACCCACAGCATTCTGCAGTCAGCTCCACCCACTTGCGAGTCTGTCTGCTCTTTGGCCCCACCAAAAAGTATAAATTCTACCCCCTCTACTGTGAGAATTTACCTCCTATTCTATTAATCCTCTTCTAGGGTTATACCTGTTTAAGGACATCTCACTTTTACACGGAATGTGGGCTGGCCCATTCATAGGTTGACCAGGTCAGTCACATTGATCAACAATGCATATCCAAAAATCTGGTTTGTTCAGCTTGAAACAAAACCAAGTGTGGAACATCAACAGCCCATGTCCCATGCCAAGTCCAGTCAAATATCTTGTCAGAATCTTTCTTTCCTCATGAAGAGACACAACACAGGCCTGAAAATAATAAACTGCTTTTAACGTATCTAAACTCTTTCAGTACTTACCATGGAGCAGAGACAAAGTGTTCATGGACTGACACCCTTCAGTTTGAGATAAACTACTCAAAAATCTTTATCTCCTCTAATCAAATACACAGATAAGAGTACACACAAACACACATTTCTCAAGAATGAACAAAACTTTTTTAGTGAAAGGGCAGATTTGGGGGGGAAATTCCACTTTAGGGAGGGAAGGCCCACCTAATTCCCACTACTACCTAAAGGAATTAACATCTCAGTTTGAAGGACTGCAGCACGTGCTATTTAAAAACAAGGATACAGTAACCAGAGGGGAGAGGGGAGGGAATTTCAGGGGAAAAGGGAGAAGGGTTTACAGGAACAAGTATAAAGGACACATGGACAAAAACCAGGGGTGTGGAAACAGGAGGGAGGTGGCGACGGTTGCGGGGGTGGGCTGGGCTGGGAGTAAAAGGCAGAAAACTGTACTTGAAAAACAATAACAATAAAAATAAATAAATAAATAAATAAATAAATAAATAAATAAATAAAACAAGGATACGTTCTGAGATGTGCATTGTTAGGCAATTTTGCCATTGTGAGAACGTCCTAGGGTGCACTTACACAAACCCGGATGGTAGAGCCTACTACACACCCAGGCTGTATGGCATGTCACTGTCATAAATGAGGTCAGTCTTTGACTAAAATGTCATTATCCAATGTATGACTATATTTCGCTGGTTCAGAAATTCCTTATCAACAGTGCTCCCCAATATATTTTCATATTGTGGCACACATAGAAAATAATACCAATAAGTCACTTTGAGGTGCGACACTGAATAAAAATATTCTTTCAGCTGATAATTCAGCTCTCTTCTCTCTCTCCTTCCCTCTCCTTCCCTCCTCCTCCCCATTTGTATGTTCTCTCTCTTTGTATGTGTACATATATACATGAAACCCACTTGTTCACATGTATATTTCTGTTCAACATTGGAAACTGAGTGAGAATTGAATTTTAAAGCTTCTGAACCCAACGTTTATCTCTTATCAGCAATCTCAAAAATTGTTCTGCTTAACATGTGCCATAGCATCCCTTCACAATTACATTGAGTCTTGGTGTCAGAATTTCTTTTTTATTTCACTGATATAAAAAGATGTCTGTCAGTTGTGGAAAGTGCATGTATATCTGCTTGCAAGACACTTTATTGAGGGTTAAGCTAAAATGGAGGAATAAGGAGAAGAAGGGGGGTTGAGAGTGTTGGGGAGACAAAATAAGCAAATTTTCAAAAGCTCCTTCTTGTTGTGGGGCAGAGGAGAGAGTTTCTGCTATTTGCTTACAGGGTTGAAAAATGCAGTTTATCCAACACTGACTTATATGATGGAATTAGATACACTGCAAGTTATATTTTCTTCAACTATTAAACAGAAACAAAACTTTCCTTTGCCCACCCCCACCATCCCTGCCTGCCCTGCAAACTAATTGCTGAAATTCCTGGCACACTTCTGTTTCAAAACCTCAATGTCCTTTTAAAGACTTGCTTTTTCTTGTGAAAAATCAGCTACTTACAAAGGTATAGATAAGGAAAGCATACTGAAATGAATAGTGTATATCAAATTATATATAGAGATATATATTTCCTTTAGAATCTGTAATGGAAAAGATTTTTTTCATTACCTGTTTTACAGGTTTTTCCTCCCCTTTGGTTACAGAATGGGTTTTTTAATTGTCTCATTTATTCTGCCATTTCCACAAGCCTTCTGGAAACAGATTTTTTATTCTATATCAAATAAGTAATGCTGAAAGGGTTCTGGGATTCACTGGGGTCAAACAGCAAATAAAGTACATGTAGAGATATAAATGAATTGAGGGATGAGAGAGTCTTGAACCATTTGATGGACAATAGCTTTTATAATCACTGCTTTGGGATTTTTTTCACATTGATTTCAGCCTTCAACTAGTCCCATTTATCAGGTCCTCATTTGATGGTGGTTGCATTTTATAACTCAATAGACATCAATATCTTATAGTCCAATAAAATTTGATACAAAGCTTACACTATGAAACTAGCCCTGTCTAAAATGCTGGTGTTATGTGGTTCACCAGTCAAATACTGAATAAATGATGGAAAGAAATGGCAATTTTTACTCCAGCAAAAGCATAAACTTTAGGAGAGAAATGAGGACAATGAAATTGGAAATGTAGGACAGAGGGAAAGGGCAAAAATGCTGGACATTTTGAAACTGAAAAAAAAAATCAGAGTGAAAAGTAAAATAAATTTAATTTTTATTAATGAAATTTGGAGCAATTTCTGTCCTGGCTGGTGTGGCTCAGTAGGTTGGACGTTGTCCCGCAAAACAAAAGGTCACTTGTTGGTTCCCTGACCTGGGTTCGGTTCCCGTAGGGGCCAGTAAATGGGGCGGAGGCAGAATGCAGGCTGATCAGTGTTTCTCTCTTACATTGATGTTTCTTTCCCTCTCTTTCTCCCTCCCTCCCCCCTCTCTAAAAAGTAAATAAATTTTTAAAAATTGGAACAATTTCCTACACATATTAAATCATATCAGAGAAGTATAATTACAAATAATTATAGTGGAAGAGAAAAAGGGTAAACCAGTACACAAAAATGATAACATACTTGACAGAAGTATTGAATCTTAACAAGAAATTTCCAAACTATAAGGGAAAGTTAGTACTTTCTTTTTTCTTTTTGAGGTATAGTCTAAAAAGTACAGAATGGAAAGTATATAACATTTATATTAACTTTCATATATCATGGGAGAAAATTTTCCATATACACACACATATATATATAATAATATAACAAGTCACAAATAATATTCTGTGAAGTTTCAGTGTTGGAAAGTGAGAATTAATTAAAGATGATTAATTAAGAGAATTAATGTCCAATTGTTAAGTACTGCTAACCCAGCACTAAATGATACGTTTAAAGGGCCACATTTTGAAATTCTTATGCAAGCTACTCAATAAATGATGTTGGAGTAGGTTGGATTGATATCTCACTTTTACACTAGAATAAATTTCATCAAGACATAAGATGTGTTACAAACAAAAGAGTAAAAACCCCAGAAGAAACCATGGAAGGAAGGACTTCTTTATAATCTTGGCATAAGGAAGGCCTTTCTATGAACAAATAAGAATACTTTAAAATACCCTGAAACTATAAAGCAAAATAATGATATATTTGATGAACACAGTCATTAGAAAAGTAAAGGAAAAAAACAACAAAAATAGATACATATACACATAGTTTGTAAATCTTATCAAAATTAAAGCTAATTTTCTTAATATATAAAACCTGTCCATGATTAATGAAAAAATAAATTAGCATTGCAAGAATACTTCTTTTTATAGACAAAATATAGAAAATGGAAATAAAAATGACTTTTAAATAATGAAAGATGTCCATTTCTATCATAATAAGAATGAAAATTAAACTGTGTGGAAATATTATTAAGAGAGTAATAAAAATCAAAATAATGACACACTGCTAATTTTCTATTACATAACAAATCACCACAAACTTAGCAACTTAACACAGATTTATTATCTCAGTTTCTTTGGGTAAGACTGCATGGCTGGAGACCAAAACCAAGGTGCCAGCAGAGCTACATTTCTTTCTCAAGAAAAGACTTGAGGGAAGAATCCACTTTCAAACTCATTTAGGTTGTTGACAGAAGTAAGTTCCTTTGTAAAACTAAGGTTGTAGAACTAAGGTGCCCATTTGTTGGAGGTTACTGAGAGGATGTGACCACCGATTGACCCTTGACCTGGACATGGGGGCTCCTTACTGCAACCCCTGTCCTTGGAATATGCATTCTGCTTGCCTTCCCCACAACAGATGCTGCCCCAAGGACACAGCCTTAAAATAGTAATGTGTCTTTGAGACCATTAGGGTGGTGTAGATAAAAGAACCCTTTCAAAGCCTCTGTATAAACTTTAAGATTCTGGTGGGTGGGTGCAGAGATCTACCCATCTTGTGGCGCCCAAGACAAGCCTCATTTGTAAGTTACCTTGCTTATTAAACCTGCCACCTCCCAATCTGGAGTGGCCTACCTCTTTCTTTGTACTTGTCTTGCCTTTCGTGCATGGGGGCCAATCCAGCATTTCAGGTTGTGAATCTATACCACCATTACTCACTTACAAACCTTTCTCTCAGTCCCTTAAGGCCATCTGTTTCTCTTCATGTGGATCCCTCCATCTTCAAAACAGCCATGATGAGCCCTGGCTGGTGTAGCTCAGTGGATTGAGCGCGGGCTGCGAACCAGGCATCGCAGGTTCGATTCCCAGTCAGGGCACATGCCTAGGTTGCAGGCCATGTCTCCCAGCAACCGCACATTGATGTCTCTCTCTCTCTCTCTCTCTCCCCCCCTCCCTTCCCTCTCTAAAAATAAATAAATAAAATTAAAAAACAAAAAAAAACAGCCATGATGCATTAAGTCCTCTTCACGCTTCAAATGTCTCTGACTTTGCAGCCTGCTGTGAGCTGGAGAAAGGTCTCCTAAAATGGTTGATGTTAGATCAGGCCCACATGTGTATTCTCCTTATTTTAAGATTAGCTCTGCTATATAATGCTAAATATTCCTGGGAGTAAAAAATTATCATATTTACAGGTTCTGGAAATTAATGCAGGATACCTTTAAGGTTTTTTTTTTTTAGAAGTCTTGCCTATTATACAGACTGTGGTAGTTTACCTGTAGGGAAAAATGTACTCTCATTGATTGCTAGTCAGACTGTGATAGCTAGAAGCCCTCTCAAGAGCTATTTGGTACCATTTATTGAAATCAGAGGTGCATAGACATGTGACTCAGTAATTCTACTTAGAGTGATTCTATGTTGTTCTATAGATACACTCACACGTGTGAGAAAAGATATGCACAATGATATTTATCTCAGCCATGTTTGCATTAGTAAAGATTGGAAACAACCCAGAGCACGTCAGAAATGAACCAGTTCAATAAATGATTGTACGACCACATAATGGACTCCATGCTGCTATAAAAATAATGACTTTTTATGTACTGCTATGACTTCCAAGATGTATTGTTGAGTGAAATAAGCAGAAGGTAAATGATGTGCTAAGGTGTTATCAGTGGTATTCTCCATCGAGGAGACACATAGAATGTCTCCAGATATTTTTGGTTGTCACAATGGGGGACAGGGTATGACTGGCATTTACTAGGTAAAAGCCAGGGAGGGTGCTATACATTCAATAGGGCATAAGACTATATCCTACAAAATAAAATTATCCAGCCAAAAATTTCAGTATTGCTTTGGTTGAGAAACTCAACTCTAAAACTACCCTTCTGAGCAACCACTGTGGAAAACAGCATGAAGTCTCCTCAAAAAATAAAAAATGGAACTGCCTTTTGATCCAGTGATCCCACTTCTGGGAATATAGCCCAAGAATCCCAAAACACCACCTTAAAAGAATATATGCACCTCTATGTTCACAAAAGCATTATTTATAATAGCCAAGGTCTAGAAACAGCAGGAGTGCCCATCAGTAGATGAGTGGGTGAAAAAGCTGTGGCACAGTTACACAATGGACTACTATGCAGCAGGAAAAAGAAGGAACACTTTATTTTTGTGATAACATGGATGAACCTGGAAATTGTGCTAAGTGAAATAAGCCAGTCAGAGAAAGAAAAATACTGTATGATCTCACTTATATGTGGAACCTAATGAACCAAATAAACTAATGAACAAAATAGAAACAGAGGCATGGATACGTGAAACAGACTGACAGCTGTCAGAGGGGAGGTAGGAGGGAACTGGATGAAAGAAGATGAAGGGATCAGCCAAGAACATATGTGCATGACCCATAGACGCAGACAATAGTGTGGTGATGGCCAGAGGGAAGGTGCGGACAAGGTCTGAGTGGAGGTTTGCAAAATGGGAAAAAATAGGGACAACTCTAATAGTGTAAACAATAACAATAAAGTTAAAAAACTACCTTTTTGAAATCCCCAGGGTTTCCCTGGCTGGTGTAGCTCAGTACATTGAGCACCAGCCTGTGAACCAAAAGGTCTCCAGTTGGATTCCTGGATCTGGACACAGGCCTGGGTTATGGGCCAGGTCCTCAATTGGGGGCACGTGAGAGGCAACGAACTGATGTTTCTCTTACACATCAATGTTTTTCTCCCTCTCTCTTCCTTTCTCCTAAAATATATAAATAAAATCTTTTTAAAAAAGAAAAATAAATAAAAGAAAACTGTAGGGCCTCCTTGTTTTTAGGGTATCATGAAAAATTTCATGTTTATTAGTCTCATCAATATATTCTTATTGGCATGGCTTTTCATTATTAGGTAGAACTTTTAGTCATATGCAATTATTACCATAGGTATTAACTAATTGTTAATAAGAAAGGGAAGCAAAGAAAATTAGACATTAAGCTTAATAAACTGGGGAGCATAAGCTTGCTTGCTTTACCAGGAAGTTTCAGCTTCACACTTGTGGGGATCACAGCAAAATCTTCCTTTCCCCCTTCCAGGGATGGATTGGTGAGGGGCACAGGGGGAGGTGCTTGACCAAAGAGGCCTGTCAGTCTAACTAGAGGGTGTGAACCCATCCGAAGCACACACAAACTTGGGAAGTTGATTGGTTCTGTTGAAAAAGTTCCTTGTCCATCCCAAACCCAAGCTAATATAATCCCAGGAGAACAAAGAAGACCCTTTCTCTCTCTTTCTTTCCTGATCTGCACTCTTCCCATGCACTCACGGGTCCTCTCTCCATAGCCATGAGGCTTTAGCAGCCACAGTGCCGATGGCTGAGCAGACGCCACATGCGGGCTCCAGGTGGGAGCCTAAATACCTCAGCACAGCAACGGATTGCAGCCAGGAACACAATCTAAACTAGCTGTATGCTGGACGGAACTGAGCTTTAAAATGGCACAGGATCTTTGCATATTGACTCTGTTTCTGGTTTTAATCTTCCATGGTGGGATGGAAGCAGATGCAGATGGGACATGGACAGATTTCCAAATATATTTTGCCACACCACAATGTCCCATGCATGGAGGCTTGGAATGTTTTCCTGACAATTCCATGAAACAACCTCATTTCCACTGACAACACAATCTAAGTGAATTTCATTGCGTACTACCCACTGTTACAGAGCAATGGTGGGGGGAGGCACCGGATGATATACTATTACAGAAAGGAGCCCTCCAGATTTGTTATGTCCGCCACCAGAGGAAGACCTCTCTCAATGCCAGAGATTCGTGAAAAGGAAAGGAAATGTTTATTTAATGCTGTACAGACTTAAAGTAGTGACCTAATGTCTTCATCAAAATCCCAAAGTCCCTTAAACCACCCGCAAACACACACAGTCCTTCCTTCCCCCTTTGCCCAGTCTGGAGTACCATATCTCAGGAAAAGAAATAAGAGTCCGTGGCTCAGTCAGCCTTGGTTCTTCCCAGTAATCTGTGCTCGGCTGGTAGGCCTCCCTCGCTTCCCGGCACCATCAGCTGTGTCGCTGGGATCTCTGCTAAAGCTGGGTGGTGGTTCCCCCTTCTAAAGCTGCGGGGGTCCTCACTCTGGCAAAGCTGTGTGGTCCTCTCTCCTCAATGGCTGTGAGGAAGGGGGTCACCACTCTGCCAAAGCCGAGTGGCGATTCTCTGTTAAAGCTGCATGGTGATTCTCTCTCACAGGGCTGCCATCGTGGGTCTGGGCAGACATGGCCCCATGTCATGGAGCCAATCTTCAAGCTCCCACACAGGCACTGTAACTCGGGGGACCTGCCCTCCAGTTACATGTTGGGGAAGTTACTTCCATTCCCCTGGCTCAGAGCATGGCCACAGCTATTTAACATATCTATGCAACCAGTTAAAAGTCACAGATATGTTAAATGACCACACCAGAGGTTAGCTGCAAAGCTGTTGCTATGCAACACAGCTCTCAATGGCCCTGCTCCATTTGTCCCTTCCCCCAACTCACACCTGTTGTGGGGGGGTGGTGAGGACATCCTAATATTCCTGGACACCTTGAGTTCTGGACCCCATTTCAAATCCCTATTTGGGGTTCCCCCTCTTGGCTGCACCCTGTTACACCACTTTCAAATTATTTTATAAACTTTATAAAATTATTTTATATAATTTATTATTTTAAATTATTTTATGTTGGTTACCACATTCTTAATACTCCAGTGCTTAGAGAAGTTTTGCTTATTTTTTTTCAGTAACTCCTGTTTTTATGTCAGTACTCTCACCAGTATAACAGATTTTCCCAGATTGCATTCAGTCTCCATTTTCAAAGAATTATTTGAAATTTTAAAGATTTGGAATCATGAAATTATGTTTCATTGAATTTATTGGGGTTCCATTGGTTAACAAAATTACATAGTTTTAAGGCGTACCATTCTATAATTCATCCTCTGTACACTGTATTGTGTGTTTGCCACCCAAGTCATGTCTCCTTCCATCACCATTTATTCCCCCCTTACCCTCTCCTGCCTCCCCCACCCCCATTTCCCTCCCATTCACTACACTCAATTAAGATAGGCTAAGGCAAACATCCTCAAATTTCCTTGCTAAAGTAGGCCTTTCCATCTGAATCTCTTAAGCAGGAGATGGGAATGGTCAAAGGTTTTTTCTGAGTCTTGTTTCCTAGTGATCAGCTTAAAATCAATCTCAAAAGGCAATTCTAGGGGTGGTAAAATCTTGGCTCCCTTCACCTGTTTTCCCTTGTCACCAACTTTTTTAGTCCTTTAAACAGGTCTTGAAGTAAACATCCAAAAATTCTACTAGAAATCATTTTATTTATTTCCTCACTGTAACCCCTTCCTTGCTGTTCAGGAAGTCTAGCCACTGAAACTGGAAAAGACACTGGCGTCCGGGCTGCCTGTCACTACCAAACCCAGTATGCAATGACAGCGATTGTAATCTTTACAGGCACTTGATTCAGATGGCCGGCAATCTGAGAAGACAGCAGGTTTGCACCCGAAAGAACCGTCTTGTCTTTTCTTTCTAGGCCAAGGTTTTTACAGCAGGGAATAAACAAGGTGCGGTGAGGGGTTTTGAAGTTCAGGGAGGATTACGTGAAAGAAACTGCAACATTCCTGCCCTGGGCAGTTAGCTGTTCCCAGGTGGTCATCTGTCTCACCCTGGAACACAAAGGCCCGCTTGTCCCCAGGCATGGTCTTTAGCAGTGCCCCAGGAGGTCAGCTGTTTTCCTCAGAGCCAGGACAGACCTTATCTGTAGTTCCTGAAACAAAAACTTTAACATATACATTACTTACCAGGCTTATAACTATGTACCTTAAACTAAAATTTTCCAACTCTTGAGTCCCCTATCACCACTATTGGAGTTTCTGCTAGCTAAGAATGAAGTAGGCCTTCTGATATCCTGTACACACAGCGACATTTATAGTAAATAGAATTTACATCTTTCTTTCTTTTTTTTAAAAGATTTTATTTATTTATTTTTAGAGATAGTGTTACGGAAAAGACGACTCCCTAAGAATGGCTATTGTTTAGCTATGTCCCATCACAATAGGGGAAAGGAGGGAGAAATACAGGGAAAGAAACATCAATGTGTGGTTGCCTCTCATGTGGCCCCCAATGGGGACCTGGCCCAAAACTCAGGCATGTGCCCTGACTGGGAATCGAACCAGCAACTCCTTGGTTTGCAGCCTGTGCTCAATCCACTAAGCTACACCAGCCAGGGCTACATCTTTCTTTTAAATGAATTTAGAAGAGAAGAATGGCAAGTCAGGGGTAGATATTTAGCGTATCTCTCCTTAACACCTAATTCTCCGTAACAGTATATAATTCATCATTTATTATAATGAGGAGTAAAACTTAACCTTATTTATGATATATAATATTCCAGTCAGAGTCACCGCTTTGATTTTTACACACAAGTCCTGTTACAGAGCAGGACACCAAACAAGAGGGGCCCGGGATGGTGATGCTCTTACTGAAAGAAATTTGGGTCCATCTTGTCCGCCGCCGTAAAGGAAAGATATCTCTCAATGCCAGAGATTTGTGAAAAGGAAAGGAAAACATTTATTTTGTGCTATACAAAATTTAAGGCAGTGACCTAATGTCTTTATCAGAAATCTTAAAGTCCCTTAAAACACCCACAAATGCACACAGTTTTTTTCTTCCCCCTTGCCCAGTATGGGGTACCGTATCTCAGGAAAGGAAATAGAAGTCCAGTCTCAGGCAGTGTCTGGTTCTTCCCAGTAATCCGTGCTTGGCTGGTAGGCCTCTCTCGGTTCTCAGCACCATCAGCTGTGTCGCTGGAATCTCTGCTAAAACCGGGTGACGGTTCCCCCTACTACTGCTGTGGGGGAACCCACTCTGGCAAAGGTGCGTGGTCCTCTCTCCACTGCTCCAGCCATGTGGTCCTTTCTCCACCAGTCCAGCCACGTGGTCCTCTCTCCTCCAGGACCACGGGAGTCCCCACTTAGCCAAATCCGCGTGGTTCTCTCTCCACAGAGATGCGAGAGCCCTCTACTCTGCCAAATCCACGTGGTTCTCCCCACAGAGCTGTGGGGAGACGGGGTTGCCACTCGGCCAATGCCGAGTGGCAACTTTCTGCTAAATCCACATGGTGAATCCTCTCTCACAGGGCTGTGGGTGCCCTCTACTCTGCCAAAGCCTCATGGTTCTATCTCTCTATGGCTGCCGTGTCTGGGTTTAAATCCCCGCGCCAAACTTCCTCTGCAGCCCTATTTCCGACTCCTCCTACACTTGGCCACACTTGCCCTCAATCTGCTGTCCTTTCCAGCTTTTCTGGTCACCATCATGGGTCTGGACAAGTGTCACCCCATGTCCTGGAACCAATCTCCTCCGAGTTCCCACCCAAGCGCTGAAACTCAGGGAACCTGCTCCTAGTCACGTCTCAGGGAGGTGTTCCTTTCCATCCCCCTGGCCCAGAGCATGGCCATAGCTATTTAGCATATTCAAGCAACCGGCCCAAGGCTATAGGTATGTTAAATGACCATGCCATGGATTAGCTGCAAAGCTGCCCTGCATGTTCTTGCTCTGTGTGCCCCTTCCCCCAACTCACACCTGTGGTGGG